>SZWC01002258.1:80620-142731 GCA_023375785.1 Penium margaritaceum
CACTCCCTAATCCCTCATTGATACTGTATTGTGAGAAAGAAATGTTTTTCATTATATTCAGGGCTGATGGCGGTATTACCGGTACCGCGGTATACCGTGATTTTGTACCGCAGTATTGTCAATACCGCGGTGGGGTATTTTTTTTTTCGGTACTGGTACGGTATCGTTACCGACCTCCCAGGTGTTGTGCTTTGTGCCGTTCCTGTACAGTTTACTGTGACCACTCGGCCGTGTCCATACTCGTGCAGATCCCTGAGGCAGGCGGCCCTGGTGACACCGGCGCGACGACAGGCAGCGGACTACCCGTCTGGAGCTGACCGACCACTGTTCCAGAGCCCGAGATGTCACCGGGACCCCTTGCTGTGCCTTCCACGTCTTGCAGGCGCCTTTCGGCGGACTGGGCATGAGGCCCATTTTCATGTTTTTGCATTATATACTCGCTGTCAGTCGATGGATGCATGCATGTGACCAGTCGTTGCGTGCGTCTTTTGATTCTGCACGTCTAGGTTCAGACGACGTAGGATTCTGACATGTGTGCGCAGAGTTACGGCCAAAACAGTGGTTTTGGGCCGGTTTTAGGACAGCTCTTGGACTGCCCGTGCGACACCCGCCGTGCGCCGCGGCAGGTATTTATGCCCTGGACCTGTCAGTTGTCATTTCTCTCTGCATTTACTAAGCTATTGAAGCTTATGAGACTTTGCGCGTCTCTCTAGCCTGATCCTTGCTGTTTCTTGCACCTGCCTGCTTGGTGGTGCATCAGTTGACTGGACAGTGTCGCCACGTCGGCAGCAGCAAGGCTGGGAAGCTTCCTAGCAATTTCTCATGGTATCAGAGCTGGTGAGACAAATCTCACCGAGTTGCGCAGCAGAGACGCAGCAGAGCAGCAACAGTGAGAGTCATCGTTGCAACAGATCTTCTGGGACCCGTTGGAGACGGTCGACCGCCGTCAACGTGAGATCGCAGTTGCAGAGTCAGCAGCAGCGACGCGTACCACCATGCAGAGGGGCGTGGCGGCGGCGGTGCCAGCAACCCTTCTCCCACCGCCGCCGTAGTTGAGTAGCAGCAGCAGCGCAGCAGCCACAGCCGCAGCAGCAGCGTGACAGCAGCCGCGGCAGCAGCAGCGCAGCAGCAGCGGCGGCAGCAGCAGCGCAGCAGCCGCAGCTGCGGCGGCGGCAGCAGCAGCCGCAGCGGCGGCAGCAGCATCAGCAGCCGCAGCGCAGCTGCAGCAGCAGAAGTAGCAGCGGCAGCGGCGGCAGCAGCGGCAGCAGCAGCAGCGTAGGAGCGCAGCAGTAGCGGCAGCAGCAGCGTGGCAGCGCAGCAGCAGCAGCGGGCGGCGGCGGCAGCGAGCTGCTGCTGCAGCGTGCAACAGCAGCAGCGGTAGCGGCAGCAGCAGCGCGGCAGCGTAGCAGCAGCAGCGGGCGGCGACGGCAGCGAGCTGCTGCTGCAGCGCGCAACAGCAGCAGCGGCAGCGTGCAGCTGCTGCTGCCACCGCCGCGCACGCAGCCACGCAGCTGCTGCTGCAGCTGCCTGCGCAGCTGCAGCAGCAGAAGCAGCAGCGGCAGCGTGCAGCTGCTGCTGCCACCGCCGCGCACGCAGCCACGCAGCTGCTGCTGCAGCTGCCTGCGCAGCTGCAGCAGCAGCTAGGCGGAAGCTGCTGCGCAGCTTCCGCGCAGCCTTCGCGCAGCCGCCACTGGGCGGCTGCACGCTCGCGCAGGACCGCGAGCGGAACAAAAAAAAAGTCAGCGTCGACGCTGACGTCAGCATTCTGCTTGCTGACGTCATCAGGTCGTGCTGACGTCAGCAACCACCTGCTGACGTCAGCACCATACTTAGGCAAATTTTTGGCTGGATAGTAAAAAATTGCCAGCGTCTCAACTCCTCGAGAAACGCTGAAGGCTTTGAAATGCAACAAACCTGACCTGTCTGTCTATACTGAGAGGCGACATGGACTCGGACAAAGGGAAGGCGACTGGTGATCCCTCCTCTTCCTGTGGCGTCCTGAGCCCACGCTCGCAGGCCATTGAGGACCTGCGGAGCCAGCAGGTTGAGATGCGCCGCCTACAGCGGGAGCAGACTGAGGCCATCCGCATGCTGACTGAGCTCCTGCGTGGCCAGTCCACAGCTCCACGGCAGGGTTTCGAGGGAGCTGCTGGCGTCGCGTTCTCTGCACAGCAGTCGGCTCAGGGACCTGGTACAGGTGCTCGGCCTGACCCACCACCTTCCGACCTCCTGGATGATGAGCCATTCATGCCAGGCATGACAGACAACTTCCCGGACCATGACATCCGGGCCCTTCAGGAGCGCCTCCGTCAGCTGGAGACGGGCACCAGATCTCCTGTGGTGCCTACGGTGCGACCGTCACCAGACTATCCCCTTCCAGGTTTCTTCCCTGTCTCTCGCTCTCCTCAGCCTGCGGCTGCTCTTCCCACGGAGCGGCAGCCAAAGGACTTTGAGGCACCACCCCCACGGTACATCAGCGAGGATGGGTTTGACTGCTGGGAGATCCTGTTTCAGGTGTGGGCCACCTCCGAGGGAGTTTGGCCTTACTACCACAGCCCATACCAGACTACAGACCCGGCACAGGTGTCGACAGCTGCTCGGGCCATGCGAGGACTTCTCTACGCNTGGGATCTGGCGCTGTCCCTACTGGCCGCAGAGACGCACGCCACGCGTGCGTCCCACATCCGCGCTTTCCATTCGCTTCGTCAGGGACCAGCGGAGCCTGCGGCCGATTACTGGCGACGCGCCATGCGTATTTACACGCGCCTGGGTACCTCAGGGGGCACACAGCTGTGGGCACTCCGGGCGATCATGCTCGGAGTTCGCCTGGAGTACACCGACATCTTGGACCGGTACAGTGACGCCGTTCTCGAGCCCTTCTCGGCCTCCATGCAGCTGCTCCCTTGGGCGCATCAGCCTTTCCTCCAGGTGACGTCGACCTGCGAGGCTGCAGTAGCACATCAGGATACGTCTCTCGCTGCAGCAGTCCTCGCCTCACCACCATCTTCCATCCTGCAGTCACCCTCATCCACCTCCATCACGACCTCATCTTCCTCTTCCTCCTCGACCCCGTCTACACCCACGCAGACGCAGGGCGTCGCAGCAGCCGCCCAGGGGAAGAAGAAGAACAGGAAGCGCTTATCGGGCCAGCAGCAGTCGTCATCCAGTGGTAGTAGTGGGCGTTCCGTCCACTGCTACAACTGTGGAGGTGCCCATCGCTACACCGAGTGCCAGCAGCCGCTTGACTGGGGGCGCATCACCCGTGGACTTCAGGCGGCCCATGCTGCTCGTCCCGCGCCCGGCATGTCGCCCGCACATCCCTCGGGACGCGCGGCGACTACGACTGCAGCTGTTCCTGCGTCCTCGCCAGCGAGCAGCAGTGATCTAGACCCACGTGAACGCACCATCGCCGAGCTACGTCATCTTCTGGCGCTTCGCTTGCAGGGAGGTGCGAGTGTGTTGTCATCGTCGAGTGTGTCACAGACTGCTTGTTCGTCCGCCTTCGTGACTCGTGATGATACGTGTGGGGGAGCACACTCTGCATGTGATGAGGATGGGCCTGACTGCACAGATTGGATCTATGAGGCTCACCTTCGTGATGTACGTTGTTCTGTCCCACTGACGGCTCAGCGTCCCTCTGATGCCGAGTGTTCCATTGCTCGTTGTATAGTGACGTCCACCGGTCGTGACCCCAGTGGCACTTGGATCATCGATTCCGGTGCCACTCACCACATGACATGTCGTCGTAGTGATTTTGTGGTTCTTGGTGCCGTCACGACTGTTCGTTCTGTTCGCACAGGCTCTGGTCAGTCTTTACCAGTCCACGGTGTTGGGGTTGTGTGCTTTGATGGTCCGTCTGGCCCCTTGTATCTTTCTGACGTGCTATTTGTACCTGATCTCGAGCTCAGCCTGCTGTCTGTGCGTGCCTGCACTCTGATGGGTCTCTCTATTGAGCACACTGCTGATTCGGCGACTGTGACTGCTTCTGACACCCGTAGCATTGTTCTACGTGCTTCAGTCGTTGATGACCTGTACCGCATTACTCGGCCATCCTCTCCTCGCTCCCCTACGTCCTCTGGTCGCGTTTTTGTCACTGGTGTTCTATCCCCAGACCACCAGAGGTTGCTTCACCGACGTCTGTGTCACGTGGGCTCCGACACTGTGTCGAAGCTCATCCGGACACAGCCCGCTCTTGGTCTTGACGTGGCTTCTTTCGAGAAGCCACCCAAGACAGACTGCCTTTTTTGCGCTCAGGGTAAGATGCACAGGTGCACTTACCCTGATTCGCGTTCACGAGCACTGCGGCCCCTCGAGTTGGTCCACTCGGACCTACTTGGTCCTCTCCCGGTTGAGTCCGTGTTAGAGAGGGGCCGATATGTTCTGACGCTGACTGATGACTTCACCCCGATGCGGTGGGTCTACAGTCTGCGTTAGAAGAGCGACGCCGCCCTTGCGGTTCGGCTCTGGCTCGTGATGGCTGAGCGTCAGTCTCGCCACACGCTACACACCTTCCGATCGGATCGCGGTGGCGAGTTCCTCGGTGAGATGGACACCTTCTTTGCTGAGCACGGTATTTTTCACCAGGTCTCTGCTCCTGCCACCCCACAGCAGAACGGTGTCTCTGAGCGCTGGAACCGCACCATGGAGGATGCGGTCCGCGCCATGTGGTCTGAGTGCGGTCTCCCGGAGTCCTTCGCCTTCGAGGGTTTCTCCTACATGACCTGGGTCTGGAACCGCCTCCCGCATGGTCCGCTTCCGGACCATATTACACCGTACGAGCTCTGGTTTGGCCACCGTGCTGATCTTCGCCTCGCTCGCGTCTGGGGTTCCCTGGCCTCCGTGTGGTACACCAAGGACCAGCAGGGGTCCAAGGTCTCCCCTCGGGGTCGTTTGTGTGCCTTCATCGGCATCTCCCCGCGGTCGAAGGCCTGGAGCTTCTGGGACCCCAGTCGCCGTTGTGTCATAGAGTCTCGGGACGCGGTGTTTTTTTTAGTCACTCACTTACCGTGATCTGACTTCCATCACAGCCCTCTCTGCCGCTCACGTCCCTTCCTGTGAGGGTTCTCGGCGGATGGGGGAGCTTTCTCCGCCGTCGACCTTTGGTCGCCAGGCTGATGGGTCCGCTCGAGTCCCCTCTCGGTCTCCAGCACTTGACGACCCGGCTATTATTGCCGTTGGCCCAGAGATATCGCCTGTGCTGCCCACTTCACACCCTACAGGCACCACGGCCCTCACGCCCCCTCCTGCATCACCATCTGTCCCTGCTAGCACCCCTGCTCAGGCGTCTGACTCAGTCCAGCCCACGCCTGTCACTGCTTCGACTGACACTCTTTCGGTGTCCGGGCCGGCCTTACCCGCTGGCACCCCCAGCTCTGGGTCCCCCACACACACGACTCCTCGCACGGCATCCCCGACTGCCTCGTCTCAGTCCTCACCTGCTGCGGTTGTCCCTGACCCTTTGGACGTGCCCGTCTCTGCGCCTGCTACGCGTCCCTCGACCTCCGGTTACTCTCGTGAGCCCGGTGGTCGCCTTCGACCACTGGATTCCGGAGCTCAGCGGGTGTCGGGTCCCGGACCCAGGCGCCCTACTCGCAGCATCGCGAGCGGTGATCCAGGCACAAAGGCCCTAGGCCTGAGTGCCCGCACTGAGCCTACAGAGGTACACCCAGCGTGCCCCATCGGGCACGATCTGGTCACTCGCGAGTTCCATATCGCCTGTGACGCAGCAGCTGACCTCGTGGCTGTCAGGCCTGACACTGTGGCGTCTGCACTTGTCACGCAGAGTTCCCCCTCTATGGCCCCTGATCCGGGCACATTGAGGGAGGCTCTCTCATCGTAGGATTCTGATGCCTGGCGAGCTACTTGCAAGGATGAGCTTCGCGCTATCCGAGAGCACGGAGTCTATGAGCTGGTCGATCTTCCCCCCGGGAGGAAGGCGATTGAGGTCAAGTGGGTCTTTCGCAAGAAAGTGAAGCCTGATGGCTCACTGGAACGCTACAAGGCCCGCTTGGTCGTCAAGGGGTTCTCTCAGATTGAGGGAGTTGACTACACTGACACCTTTGCCCCTGTCGGCCGCATGACCTCAGCTCGAGCTCTGTTCGGTGTAGTGGCTCAGCATGACTGGGAACTACACCAGATGGATGTGAACAACGCGTTCCTCCATGGCTNTGGATGAGGAGATCTACGTGGCTCAGCCACCAGGCTTTGAGGACGGTGACAAGGTCTGGCGCTTGCGCAAGTCCTTGTACGGCCTCAAGCAGTCTCCACGGTGTTGGAACCGGGAGATCACTGGCACCTTGACTCGCGCAGGATACGTACAGAGCGAGGCAGACCCCTCACTCTTCATCCTACCGACACCCGAGCGGTTTACCGCCATCCTGGTCTATGTTGATGACCTTCTGATCGCGTCTCCATCGCTGGAGGCCAAGGCTGTCCTGTTGACCGCCTACAGGATGAAGGACCTCGGTCCTGCATCAGTGTTTCTTGGTATGGAGATTGTGCGAGATCGGAGACATCGGACACTGTTGCTGCATCAGGCCCGATACGCACGAGTCGTGGGGGAGCGCTTTAGCGATCTCCTTGGTGCAGTGCCCACTGCTTCCACACCACTCACACCTGATGGGCAGGATGCCCTGAAGGTGGATGACCCTACATAGCTGGGGGAGACAGTGGACGTGACCTTGTACCTCCGTCTTATCGGATCTCTGATGTACCTGGCCACGACCACACGTCCCGACATCGCGTTCGCCGTCAACCTCCTTGCTCAGTTCTCGCAGGCTCCACGTGCGAGAGCTCTTCACGCGGCTGTGCGAGTGGTACGGTACGTGGTTTCCACGCCGTATCTCGGACTCTGCTTTCGTCGGCAGTGTTCGGTGGTCCTTAACGGCTACACTGACACCGACTGGGCTTGGAGTCCTGACGGGCGCAGTCGCACTGGCTATGTGTTTCTGCTCGGTGGTACCGCTTTGTCTTGGCGAAGCGGGAAGCAGGGCTGCATCGCACGTAGCTCGTCGGAGGCAGAGTATGTGGCTTTGGGGGCAGGGGCTGCTGAGGCAGTTTGGCTGCAGCGCTTGTTTCTTGAGCTTGGGCAGTCAGTACCCGCCATTGTGCTGCGTTGCGACAACCAGAGTGCTCTCGCCATTGCGGAGAACTCTGGTGTTTTTCATGCTCGCACAAAGCACATTGCGGTTGAGCATCACTTCGTTCGNTCCACGCCGTATCTCGGACTCTGCTTTCGTCGGCAGTGTTCGGTGGTCCTTGACGGCTACACTGACAGCGACTGGGCTTGGAGTCCTGACGGGCGCAGTCGCACTGGCTACGTGTTTCTGCTCGGTGGTACCGCTTTGTCTTGGCGAAGCGGGAAGCAGGGCTGCATCGCACGTAGCTCGTCGGAGGCAGAGTATGTGGCTTTGGGGGCAGGGGCTGCTGAGGCAGTTTGGCTGCAGCGCTTGTTTCTTGAGCTTGGGCAGTCAGTACCCGCCATTGTGCTGCGTTGCGACAACCAGAGTGCTCTCGCCATTGCGGAGAACTCTGGTTTTTTTCATGCTCGCACAAAGCACATTGCGGTTGAGCATCACTTCGTTCGGGATCTGGTGGAGCGACGCGTGATCTCCATCATGTGGGTTGGCACTGACTTGCAGCGAGCTGATTTCTTGACGAAGGCACTTGCACGCGGAAAGTTCCTAGTGGCCATTCGTTCCGTTGGGCTTCGCCCCGTGTGTGACAGTGGTTGAGTGTGGGATGTACGTTGCCGTCTCATCTGTCTGTGTCACTCACTATGTGGTTGTACCAGTGCTGCACGCGTATGGACATGCGTACCATCGGGTCATGGGGGAGTGTTGTGCTTTGTGCCGTTCCTGTACAGTTTACTGTGACCACTCGGCCGTGTCCATACTCGTGCAGATCCCTGAGGCAGGCGGCCCTGGTGACACCGGCGCGACGACAGGCGGCGGACTACCCGTCTGGAGCTGACCGACCACTGTTCCAGAGCCCGAGATGTCACCGGGACCCCTTGCTGTGCCTTCCACGTCTTGCAGGCGCCTTTCGGCGGACTGGGCATGAGGCCCATTTGCATGTTTTTGCATTATATACTCGCTGTCAATCGATGGATGCATGCATGTGACCAGTCGTTGCGTGCGTCTTTTGATTCTGCACGTCTAGGTTCAGACGGCGTAGGATTCTGACATGTGTGCGCAGAGTTACGGCCAAAACAGTGGTTTTGGGCCGGTTTTAGGACAGCTCTTGGACTGCCGCGTGCGACACCCGCCGTGCGCCGCGGCAGGTATTTATGCCCTGGACCTGTCAGTTGTCATTTCTCTCTGCATTTACTAAGCTATTGAAGCTTATGAGACTTTGCGCGTCTCCCTAGCCTGATCCTTGCTGTTTCTTGCACCTGCCTGCTTGTTAGTGCATCAGCTAACTGGACAGTGTCGCCACGTCGGCAGCAGCAAGGCTAGGAAGCTTCCTAGCAGTTTCTCACCAGGGTACCCCTCTTTTGTACCGCGGTATTGTACCGCGGTACATTACTGCGGTAACACCCTACACAAGGATATAATTTTCCTGTAATACCGGTAACGCATTACAAATGTTGGAGAACGTTATGCCATTATTCACGAGAGCAATTCCTTCTCCTGCTGGCAGTCCAAGCGAGATGGACGGCAGGTAACTATGCAGCCGTCAATCTTGCAATATTGACGGCAGAAATATAAAATGCACAAACCCACAGAAGTTGCGTGGGTTTGCACATTTGAATTTGCGGTTCCGTTACGCAACCGCGTCACGCAACCGCAACATGCGCAACGCGGTTCATTGGATTGCCGGCGGTGCCGGTAAGCCAATGAATCGTTCACCTTCCCTATTTGCTAAAGTTCACTCGTCCCCTTCCCTATTTGATAAAGTTCACTCGTCCGTAAACATGATCATATTTCACTTTAACATGTGATAATGTCTGTTTTCCTTGTGATTAAATACACTGGAATTCCATAATGATGAAAGAGTCTCATTTTTTAAGCTTAGAATTCATTTTTTGGTGTTTGGACATTATTGGGACATTGAGTACCGTGGTAAACATTTTGGTACCGTGGTACAAGTTGTGTTCTATTCGGCGGTATACCGTGTACCGCGGTACATGTAAAATACCGCGGTATTTCACCAATACCGTCGGTAACGCGGTACCGGTATCGGTATCGGTAATGACCTGCCAAAAAAAGGCAATACCGCGGTATTCATACCGTGGTACTGTGGTACCGCGGTACTTGAGTACCACAGTACTCAATACCGCGGTATTGCAACCCTGATTATATTGAAGCAACCGCCACCTGAACACATCATGATAGGAAAAGCAAACAACAGGATCTATTTTCCTCAATCTTGAAGCTCAAGAAGAGAGGATTACAAAGTTGAAAGGGCACAAGCTGAGAAAGTGTGGAAGCCTCCTAGCGATATGGCCGTTGACTAGGCGTTAGTGCCAGGTCAGACGGTGACGACCGTTACAAGTCGTGTACACAACGGCAAGGGTCTTGCTAGGGGGCACAAGGCAAAGTGTCAGAATGCTACAAATAACATTTGCAGAGAGAAATGACAAATGACAGGTCCATGGCATAAGTACCGCGTGCGGGTGTCGCACGCGACAGTGCAAGGTCTGTCCTAAAACCGGCCCAAAACCACTGTTTTGGTCGTAACTCAGCGTAGACAAGTCAGAACGCTACGCCGTCTGAACCTACATGTGCAGAATCTCAAGTCGGACGCTACGACTGGTCACATGCATGCATCCGGCAACAAACGGTGGACACAAAATATAATGACATGCAAATCGGGCCCACGGCCAGTCCACTGATAAAATCCTACAAGCTGCAGAAAAACTGCAGAAGGTCCCATACAACATCCAGGAATCTGGGGCGACCGTTGATCAGCTCCGAGCAGGTAGTCAACCACCAGACGACGCCTCGGTGCCACCTGGGTCCGCATCAGGGATCTGCACGAGCATGGACACGGCCGAGTGGTCACAGTATACTGTACAGGTCAACAGGAACGTCACAAATCACAACACAAGCATCCATGGGGGTGGAACCTGCCCGTCCCTGTCTGTCTCTACAGCTTGCTATGACCACTAGATCGCGTCCATGCTCGTGCAATTCCCCGATGCGGACCTAGCTGATGTAGGAGCACCAAGGGGTGGTGACCCCACCCCCCAGCAATAGCAAGACAATTGCCACAATGTTCATAATGGTTGCCGGGGTGTTTTGGAGTTTTTCTTTCAGTCGCTAGAGTTTTCTCGGTGGACTAGCTCTTGAGCATGATTTGCATGTTTGCACTTTGTGTCCATTGATCAGTGCTAGTCCTCTGCGTGTGACGAGTCATAACGTCCGGCTTAATGTTGTGCATCTCGAAGTTCAGACGGAGTTGCATTTGGATGCTTGTGTGCAGAGTCATGATCGAAACAGTGGTTATGTGCCGGTTTTGAGACACTGTCCCAGTTTGACACTGTCCTATGTGTTGCCCACCATGCATCGCGACAGGTGCTTGTCACCTGTCATTTGTTTCAGCATTACTCAGCTATTGGACCTTATGAGACTTTGCGTGTCTCCCTAGTCTAATCCTTGCTGTTTCTTGCACCTGCTTGCTTAGTAGTGCCTAAGCTCACTGGAAAGTGTCTCCGTGTCAGTGGCAGCAAGGCTAGAAAGCTTTTTAGTGATCTAGCATGGTGTCAAAACTTGGAGACCTTTCTCGCTGAGCTGTGTTGCAGAGACATGGCACCATCAGCAATAGTGAGAGTCACTGCAATATCCATATCTTGGGACCCATCGTAGTAGATGTAGGCGACAAAGACGTTGCCCCGAAGTCAACAGCAGAAGCGTCACCATGCGATTGCTCGAGTGGGATGGCTGCATTAGGAGTGGCGGCGTGAGCTACTGCCACTGCCACATTAGTAGTCGTGGCATCGACGAGGTGCATTAGCCACATAAAGCGTGAGCAAAAACACTGCCTAGCACCAACAGCTTGTCTCGCTACCACTTGTGACACGAAAAAGAAAAAAATAGAAGAACCGTACTGACATTCAATTTCGTTTTTTCGGTTTTTATCATTTAGATAATCCTTAATTTTGTCCACAGATTTGGTCCCGGGAGTTATTTAGGTAGTACTTAAGCTTTCGTCGAACGAAAAAGCTTGATCCCTAAATTCATTCATGACCAGTTGCGTGCACCTTCGAAATGGCCGATCGAGCATTTTGCGTGCTTTTGGACATCGCAGGTATCATCGCGTGAGCAGCCTGACACGTCAACCCGAAGCACGCAACAGTCGCAACATTCTGATTGGCGTGTCAGACTGTCTTTGTAGGGTCATATGTACCTTTTGTAGGTAGACTGTGGAGTGGGTGAACGCAGCATCGCTTGTCCTTTTTAGTTATTGAGTGCACTAATTGTTTTCACGGGAAGAACCTGGTTCACACAGAACTCTCAGAATACTTGAACCTGGATTTTGAACAAAATGCTAAAGTACTATTCTAGAATGAATTATTTAGGGTGTACCTAAGCAATTCGACTAAGAAATTCTTTGTTCAACTTTGTACAACCCAAAATTAATTCTAAACGAAATGAAATATCAGTAGGGTAGCTCGCATCAACAGCTTGCGGCGACGACTGGAAGTTGTGGTAGCGTGCAATGGTAGTGGCAACACGCATTGGTGGTAGCAGGGGGCAGGGGCAACAGCAACAACCATGAGTAATGATAGCAAAACAGCTACAACAACAGAGGCGGCAATAGCACAACAACAACACGATAGCTACTCTAAGGATAGTGGCAACAGCAGCAGTAGCGGCAACAACAGTGGTAGCAGCAGTAGCAGCAACAGCAGTAGCAGCAGCAGCAGGAATAGCAGTAGTAGCATTACAACAACACCACAGCAGAGGCAGTAGCTACAACAGTGCAGCAGTAGCAGTCCCGCGACAGCAACAGCCGCGGCTGCTGTCTTGCACAACACTACTGTTGTGCAGTAGCTACTGCTTAGTGATACTATGTAGGAGCTGTGCAGGTCTACGTAGGTCTATGTAGCCCTTGTGCATCCTCGAGCAGGGGATGACGCGGTCATCCCCTTATCCCAGCCACACGAACTCCACGTTAGTACAGAAAAAATGAGACAGAGAAGCTTCTTTATCGTAAAAGATACTGGCATATTTTATGCCAGCATAAAAAACGCTGACGCCATCGTTAGTATTGCTGACTTCAGTGAATTTTGGGCCAAAACTTCAATGTTCCCATTACTTGAACTTCTCGAGAATCGCAAGCGGTTCTTGATTCTGACAAATTTGAAGTTTAGACCCATACTGAGGGACCACATTGTGTTAGGCGGTGACAAGGGAAAGGACCTCCGGCTCCAGCTCCCTTTCCGGCTCTTTGAACCCACGCTCTCGGGCGAAAGACAAGTTGCAATAGGCAAAGGATGAGCTTAGGCGCTGGCAGCAGGAGTAGATTGCCACTCTCGAGGACATCCAGGCCTTGCTGAAGAGCCTGTCAGGACTACATCAGGCTGCACCTGGAGTAGCCGGATCTACACGGTAGGGGCATCGGACCCATCTGATGTAGTCCGAGTCGTGGTCTTCCCTCCATTCCTAGGCACACCTGGGATGAGTGACGGGGCCAATCCTCACCGCGGGTGGGAGTTGGCCCTCATCTTGTTCACTGCGAAGACACATGCGATGAGGGCTGGCTGCCTTGGGGAATTTTGCTCCTTGTGCTAGGGAGAGTCAGAGTCGGAAACAACGTAAGGATTGCCAGTAGCCAGAGGGTAGCACAAGGCAAACCGACGCCCCAACAATAACTCTCCTTCCAATGCTTGCAAGTACTTGGGTGCAAGCTCCTCTCCTCTCTGTTTCTGCGCACATAATGCCCCTCCCCTCCCTCCATTGCATCAGCAAACTACCGCTTTTCCTTGTCATCAGACCAATGGCGTTGATTCTGCAGTAGAGAGAGAATGCCTGTCTTTAACAAATGGCCTTCAAAGATGGGAGACCCCTCAGAACCACTCCCAGCAGCAACTGCGACGTCCAACTTGGGGCATACATCATCAATCTCCTGGTATTCTGGGAGAAAGGAGTCGGATAACGTGCACATCTGATAAAGAAGAGTGCTCTATGTGCAGACGTAGACCAAGGGGGCCATGTCTCTTGCCCAGAGAAAACTTCCACCTCCCTGCAAAAATGGAAACTGGGGTTCCAACAGCGATGGAGGGGGTCGGCATCTCAGAGCAGCAGAGCAGCGGACAGTTGGACAGTGAAGAGTGAAGAGAGAGGGAGAGGGGGGGAGGGGGGGGGGTTGATGTGGAGACGATGAAGAAATTCCGGAAGTCAGAGATGATGGATCAAACCGGTTACGGCCAAGGGGCCTTCTCCAGTGCTCTTCTCTAACATGAAATGACAGACCTACTCATACAGTTCCACATCAGGTAGGTAGGGACGGACAAGACCTAGGGATGCAACCGAGGGATGCACTCAAGGCCCACGGACGGTACCGCATAGGCCAACTCATTGCTCGAGCTGTGAATGTGTGCAGCAATCGCAACGAGCAGACGGTTCCGAGGATGTTGAGTCACCTTTTTTATTGTCGGCCGGGGCTTGATCCTGGACCTGACAATAAAAGATCGCAGCTTGCGTGGTAGGGTCCATGCCAGAATCACTCGGGGTGGGAACACGGTAGTTTTTTTTTTCCTTTTTTTCTCTAAATGCTTTGCAAAGGGTTTTAGAAAAAATACTGGATATCCGGAGAGTGTTTTCCTGAAAGGAAGCAGTCTATGACTAATATTTGTTGCTAATGGGGAAGATTCTCATATGCAAGAACAATCCTCAACTTCCTTCCAGAGTGACATGGCTAAAAAAATGGAATTTGATAACAACAGTTAACTTGAGGTAACACTTTTCATGGAAAAAATCCACGTGTACAAACTGCAAGATGGCAGACAGCTAAAGTACCTCATGAGGTAAACGAAGATCTTAACAAGCCACATTACATCAATGGGTTGGGCAATATCTGAAAGTGTGACGGTAAAAATCTTCTTCAGTGAAGCTCACCACTAGACTTGAAGAAACATCCAACGGAACAAGGATGAGGCTTTTATGAAAGACTCAAAGCACCCAAGACAAGAGGCCATGGATCAGGAAATACTGTAGCATCCTCACCAAAAGCAGGAACAGCCTTAACATTAAACAAAATGACTGTGGGAGAACTGCGCAATGCCCGACGGCATGCCAGAGAAGAACTCATCAAAGATATTATAGGATATCCAGCACTGCATGAAACACTTAAAAATTATTGGAAAATAAATTCAGTACCCGAAGGCATGTCAGAGGGTATGGTCAAGGGAGACTGACAGGGTCAGGTTACTCATGTTCACACAATTGAATCTCTGTATGGATAGAGTATTTACCTCTTCATCTGTACAATCTATGATTGCATTTTTCTTCTCTTCTTCGCCTAAGGATGATTCTCATGGTCTTTGTTGGGTATTACGAGTATGATAATAGGTCCAAACCTTTAGAGTGCTTATAGAAATGGAAAACAAAAAAGGAAAGAAAGGAAAAGAAAAGAAACGGGAAAAAAGGGAGCTCTTCTTTAGTGCAAAATTCTCTACAAAAGGATTTTGCTTCATTTTTGTTCTCATCCATCAACAATATTCTTTCATCCTCTGAAGGAAAAACTCCTAACGAGATCATTATGTTCTATGAATAATCGAGGAAAGAGAAGTAATGCCTCTGACCTG
This sequence comes from Penium margaritaceum, assembly GCA_023375785.1. NCBI lineage: Eukaryota > Viridiplantae > Streptophyta > Zygnematophyceae > Desmidiales > Peniaceae > Penium > Penium margaritaceum. The sequence continues at coordinate 95,373 of SZWC01002258.1, forward strand.
CTCCACCTAGATCTGGAAATATCCCATCAGGAACAGGTGTTGCAGCAAGTACTTAGTCAGAAAACAGGAGAATGCAAGGGGAAAATGCAAAGTTGAGCTGTGGAGTGCGAGGTAGTCAAAGGCTCACCAAGAGAGACCGAGCAGTAGGCAAGGATGGCTTGCAAGGTAGAGCAAATGAGCAAAGTGACTGAGTGAAGGGATGTTGGAGAATGACTGGTGAAGAAGGGGCAAGAGGATAATAGCAGAGGGGAGACACAGATGCAAGGGCCGCAGAACCAAAGGCAAACAGGATGGAAAAAAATTTCCCGTATTAACTTGAGGGAATGAATTTTCTTGGTACATACACGCAGAATGATACAAACGAATTCCTTGATAGCCGGACGCGCATGACAGGTGTCAATTTAATAGGGACGACTGGATTGAGGGAGCAGTTGTCCATGTAGCCTGGTTTGGGACCTGAATCGTATTGAGGATTTTGGATTACAAGGAGATTTTAGATGGCCGGAGTATTCATCCAACAAGAGGTGGTACACATTAGCTCACAGGGAATAAGAAAGATCATGATTGTTTTCCGTTACGATCCATTGCATTGAAGACAAGTGACTTGTGCTACAAATCAGCAGGTGAAGGGGTTGGAATGGTCACTGTGTACGTTCTGGGTTGCAATTTGTAGAAAAATCCATATCAATATGTTCAGACATACCCTTGAGTATTGAGGATGGTGCCTGTGCATTAAGGATTGTCAAAATCATCTTCCATTGTACTGGGGCTTTCGGGTTTGTTTCCTATGGGAGAAATTTGCAGTTCTTTTTTATTCTAAAGAATGATGGGAAACAATTTCAGGCAACATAGAGGGTGGCAGTGAAGATCCTAACAGTGTTGTTGCCTCTTATGGCCTTCTGAAACCTCAATATGGGAAACAATTCACATTCCAGCTGCCGGTGCACTTCTCCCATCCAGTGATTACTGTTATTTTTACATTTAGATCTTGTGTGAACCACTCCTTGTAACAAGTCAAATTTCAGGTGCATCATGAATTAACGGGTCCTTCAAGGATTTTTGATTATTTCTGGTGCTTTAAGAAAAATTGAACACAACTGAACATACGGATTTTCCTTCAGATGTCCTCATGGGTATTCCGTCAGTCTGCCGCACTTCCACCCATTGCATTGCTTCTACCCATGCTCAATCCAAGCATTCAATTTTTCTGAAATGGTACCAGATCTTCAAGCAACATTACTTGGTGCTGCCTGATCACGTCATTGCTTCATATCGAGCATCACTACCTCCTACTGCCAGGGATCTCTCTGGCTTGCTCTTTCACCGTCTCCGCCTCCTACTTTAGCATCTCCACTCTTGTTTTTCCTCCTCGGCTATGACGTAAATTGGTGATCACTGGTCTGTCCTGCGCCAAAGCTAAATGTACAAGGTGGCCTTTGACACCTGTTTGTCTTGTCAGCTGGCCGGCCTTCTTGTATCCTTCAGTTGCAGCTTACATGAGCAGTACGAACTCCCATTGCCCCTATGGCCTCAAGGACAGCTTCTTTTGCAACCGCATCCAGCTTCAATGATCAAAGCCCGTTGCAGCGTCCAGCTCCTCCAGTCATCAACAGCCCGTAGCAGCAGCCAAGTCTTATTCTATCATAACTTTTCTTGAAGCTTCATGCCGCTCCATGTCAAGTTCTCTGCTTCTGCAATCTGGCCTGCATCATCTTCAGCTCATCTTGTCTTGCAGCACTCAAGCTCTCAACTTTTCCTCCACAACTGCTTCTCATCCCTCTGCAGCCACTCCATTAGCTCCAATCTACTTCATCAGCCTCATCGTCTTCCTATTTCCACCAATTTCCTTCTCACTTTGTCATCTTCTTGTTCTATCTCCTCGAGATGTATCTTCATCCTCAGAACACTCCAGCTCCCTCTTCATCTGCATCAGTTCCATCGGCTCCATCACCTTCACCTGAATCATCATCATCATCATCATCATCATCATCATCATCATCATCATCATCATCATCATCATCATCATCATCATCATCATCATCATCATCCTCAAATGTCACCATTCATCACCAGCTTGCACACGTGGTTCCACCCCTGCACCCCGTCAAACATAATCATCACCGGGCACTTCAGCTCGTGCATGTGTTTCTGCCCCTATGTCTAGGAAATCATCATCATCAGCCTATTCCACTCATATCAGCTATCTCCTTCTCATGGCTGGAAGTAATTTGCAAAGACCTAGAATTGAGTGCCACCTGTCTTCCTCCTCAACGTTGAGAAAATAGGAACACACTGATGTAGCCTCTTATGGCAGACCTGCAGCAAATACCCTACTCCTTCACCTTCTGCATGTGTTCCTGCTTGCCTTAGAAGTATCCTGCACCCGCACCATCAACTTAGTAGCAATCAGCAATCAGCAAGCAGCAGCTTGGTATCGCGGACCCGCACGTACCAGTGCCCTTCACAGCAGTGTCCTGCACCCACGCCATCATCCATCATCAATCAAATCCCGCACGTTTCTCTGCCCTCTTCATCTGCAACCTGCGCCCATGCCATCAGCTATCATCCTTCAGCAATCAGCTCTCAAACAGTAGTAGCACCAGCATTTGGCAGTTGGAGCCAACTCTCAGTGATTTTGTTGACAACACGGAAACCAAATTCTGTTTTTCATTGTGCTCAATGCTCGATATAACATAAGGAACAAGCCAATGTAGCCGTGGACTGGACCCTTGACAATTTCCCTGCTCCTCTACCTCCTTGCATGGACATAGGAAGTTTGTGTTTGCAGCACTCCATCGATGTGTGGCATCGTTGCAATTTCCTCCAATCCCACCATCCGCATTGTTTGCCTCTACCTGTAAGCAGCAGCAGTGCATGTGACATCATCTCCGCACTCATTCTTCCGAGAATGGATATTAGCAACCAATCCAATTCCGTGGAAAACAACAACCCAGCAGAAACATCCATGGCCAACCTTTGAGCAAGATGGCCCACCCGTTATGAAGAAGGACGCAACATTCAAAACTGGTATCATCACCTCCTAACTACCATAAGAAACATCTTCATCAACGACTACCACATCTCAGACTTCCTCCTTGGAAAATAAAAGAAAAGAAAAACAGACTACATGCCATCCTCAACATCTCTACCATGAAACATACCTTCTAGTTTGGAGACACCTCAACAATCCAGTCCATGCCTCCTTCCACCGCTTGCAAGAAGAGGCAAAATGTGCTCGAGACTTCTGGTTCAGCATACACCCTGAAGCATACAAGTGATGTTGGATAACCCTCCAACGCACTGATAACCTCTATTTTCTTCGACCAATCGGAGAATGACCCTCTCTTCTTGTCTGTGATCTGGAAAAAGAGGAAGAGAAGGAAGAAGAATAACAATAATTCCTTGCTGATGCATCCCGTGCAGTACCTCCTGAACCAATTGCCGTCTGGGAAAGCCTCAAGAAAGTGGAAAGCAGTAACAAGGAGTGGAAAAACGAAGTGTACAAGGAGTTCTACCCAGAAATCATCCATGGTTTCCCCATGACAGTTGTACTCATGGGGAAACCATGGCCAACCCTGCCGATTTGCAGGGTAAACAATAACTGTTCAGTCATGAAGTCAGATGAAGACTAAAACCGCAAACGCATCACAATGTCCACCCATTCCTCCAAGAATACACCATTAACCTTGGACCAATGTAGCGGGATCCTATCAATCAATGTGCAGGATTCCTTTGTGAAAAATGTTTGTAGAAATTTCACTTCTTCTTGTGGGATTCAGAAGGCATGTTGGAAGAATGAATCCAAAAAGAGACAACATCCTTGTTAATCCATGTTCCCAACATGGTGCCAGCTGAAAAAAAAGCTCTCGTCTTTTGACCGTTTCACCTTAGTCCATCTGTCCCTAATAAAGTGACACAGGTCACATGCGTCCATCGAGAAAAGAAGCTGTTTGTACTGTTTTGATTGTGTGCATCAAGGATGCTCATTCCCACAATATAAGCCATAAAATTTTTGTTCATCCTATTTGCCTTTGGTTCCGCGGTCCTCAGAATCGTGCCTTTGCTCTACTAGTCTCCGTTCGCTCATTCTTTCCCAGGCAGTCGCTAGCTTCACTCATTCAGCTCACTCTAATGCTCCAGTCTGCAAGCCGTCCCTGCCTACTGCTCGATGTCTCTCAGTGTACCCTTGTCTACCTCACACTCTACCACTCTACCTCGTGTCTGCTGCCTGCATTCTCCTGTTCACTGATTAAGTCCTTCCTATAACACCTATATCTTCACCTCCGTCACTGTGCCGCACCGCACTTCTACTCATTGCATTGCTTCTGCCTACTTCTGTCTATAGTCGATCCAAGAATTTGGATCTTATGGCACCTCTTTAAACTAATTTGAGGTGATCTTGGATGACTAAAACCATTTTGTGTGGTTCAATCTCCTATGCCAGAAGTCAGCAGCACCAGACTATGGTCATGACATGGATCTGCTGACTTGGAAACTAAATTGACATGAATGTGAAGAAGATCCACTCTGATAAATGCAAAGAGTTTTTGGCTACCATAATGAAAAATCAATGTGCAGAATAAGGCACCATCCACTAGAGAATGGTCACCTCAACGCTGCAAAAACATTGGAAAGGCTGAATAGATGACCATGTGATTTCTTGACAGGTTCTGAAGAATGGTTCATGCCTCCTGCTTCTCTGCAATTTGGGCAGACAATTTTGCAATAGCCTTCAAAATTAGAAGACTTCCAAAAAACCACTGTCAGTTGAAGATTTCATGGATTTTGCATTGCCCATCTATCAACTATTCGAGACATATTTCTCCACGGCTTACTCTTGGCCTCATCCTGGCCAGCACATCAAACATGATTCTAACAACAAGATGCAAATCCTTGTTAAACATGAAGAAGGTGACAAACTATATAGACCTTCAGGTGATAATTCTAAGAACATTATCTCTACATATTTGATAAAACATTGCAAAATTGCTTGATATCCAAGGATCCTCTGAACTTAACATCACGATCAACGTGGATGATTCCCCATTCCCACTTCCCCAAAAAATCTATTTGGAACCTTCTCTTGAAAAACATGAAGGTCTCATCCCACCAGAAATTATCCAAAACATTTCCCAACTATTGATCCCAAAGTCCATCCATCACTAGCACCCTCAAACATTCTTCTCTATCCATACATTTCCACATGCGATGCATCCGCTTTCTTCTTGTAAAAGTGCATCTATTTCACTTAGCAACCAAGTGGTCATTTCTGCGATCCACAAGGATATCATGTCCTGAATTCATCAGGAAATGAGAGCTCGTTGGCAAGCTGTATCTCTAGAGTAATTTAAATAAATCCGAACAACAGAAATTGAAATTTCCGACCAGCTCTCTACTTGTGACCTGCAAAAGGTTATATGGAAATATGCTGATTGAGATCACTTCAGGTAGGAGGTCAGAATGGTTGTCCATGATTGCAGCCAAATTCTTTGCTAAGAAATACAATGAAGATTTTGCCCCCATGGAAGACCTACTCTAATAATTTTCCCATGCAAGACCTACTCCCATTGTATTTGATTGGTGGCATCCCCATAGAATGAATGTGAAATTATGATGCGTTCATGCTTACTTCAACAAGACCTGTCGCATAATGAAACAACGTGAGGGATTCACTGATTGGAGGAGGCGGGGGGAGGGGAGATCATGCTTTCTGCCAAATGAACCACTCCATGGCCTCAAAACGGTGACAAGAGGGTGGAAAAGAAAAAAAACATGTGTGGAACTAGACTATGTGGTTCAAATTGAGGCCAACCACGTGGCTTCGTTCTTTCATGGCCTTAAACCCATGGGTTTATTTCCAAGTTTGTATGTTCTGTTTCTACAGGAACACCCAATGGGCTGTCCGAAATCCTTCGAGGTGTTTTGAGTCAGATGACGCCTACAAGTGGATGTTACTACGTCACCTCCTCCTCCATATCCAAACCCTCTTTCTCCACCTCCCCTCCTCCTCCTCCTCCTCCTCCTCCTCCTCCTCCATGTGCTCATACCCCACTCTCCTCCACCTCCCTTCCATCATCCCCCACTTCCCATCTCTCCTCCTTTTCCACTCATCACCCACCAACGCCTCCCTGTATTCCAGCAATTCACTTGGAGGATGAGTTACACTGAAACGTATTTCATGATACTGTGAATACAGGTAGGCCGTGTATACATGGTTTTGGGTCAATCATGTACATATTGATGGTTACTTCACAGTATTTTGCATCGAAACAAGGCGATAGGCACACCGGCAACAACAATGAAGGTTATGTAGCACTCCATCTTGGAAGGTGGAGGATTCCTGACTAGTGCTTGTTTGCGGTTTGATCATCATCATCAGTCAGGTATGGGGAAATTGTCAGATATTTACCATTGCCATGATGGTTCTCGGGCTGTAACCAAGTAATTTTCTATTGATGAGATGCATTGTAGCAAGAATTAGGATGTAGAAGTGCAACACCATGAGTCAGTGCCATCAGGATATTCATCATTTCAACTTTCTTCTGATTAGCAACTGAATAGATCACTTGCAAGGCAGCCTAGTTTGGTCATCCTATGGATAGCGCAGAATTTTTTGCACAGGATGAGGGTTTCTGGATAAAATTTTCCCTGCTAGTTTTTGCAAGGCAGCCTAGTTTTGCCGGTGCGACTCGATGAGCGAGCTCCTCCTACAACAAGGCTGTATCCTGTTACTCAAGCACTTGAGTGTTTCCTTAGACCTCGCTAGCTAGGATTTGAAATTGTGAGATCTATAGTCCCCCATTTCTGATACTTTTCATTTCTGTGGCCTAGTAAAGTTGCTCTCATGCTCCAAATACTTTTGATGTCCATCGGGAAATGGTGAGGGAAAAGGGATGAGAGAAGGATGGAGGCAGTGTTGAGTGCACGAGAGAGGATTGGATGACATTGAGACATGTCCTTCTGGATCATTTTCATAGGTCCTCTTAGGATGAGTGGTCAGGCCTTCTTGACAAGACAAAAAAAGCCAATATTCGTGAGATTCTATCTTTTTCATCCACCATTTGTGTATGTGTAGGAGACCAGGCATGTGCTAACATCAACATGTAGAAGTGGTAGTTGACATGATTTATGACACCTGCGAAGATCATACCACGCAGCTAGTATATCCTCCTCCATCAGGAGTTGATTTTGAGATAGAAAATCGGAATTTCAATAGTTACCTCATGTTTTGAGAGCACCAATCACTACATGGACGCCCTCATTTTTTGCATCAATGAATGTTTTTGTGGAAATTCTTTTGAAATGGTTGAGGAGGAATTGCATAATGGGCCTATAGGCTCAGACGTAGGACCGTGAAACCTTCCATCGGACCTGCACCGTAACCTCACAACTAGTGGCCTGACCATGGTGGAGAGTTTGGAAATGGATGCACAAACAATCATGCTAGAGGGGTGCGGGGATTTTACTATAACCAACTGGCTCATTTTAAAACAGGTTTGTCCAGATTTTGAAGGGAAGGTCGGAGGAGGATGGAATGTAAGGTATCACATCAGGAGAGGACTCTGTTTTTTTTTGTTGGTTTTTTTTTTTTAGGTTTGAGGGGAAGCTGAAGGGGAGCCTGTAGGTGCTCCAGTTTTTTGTTGGAGCGTTGGAGAGGGCTGCACGTCTGTGAAGGCATATCCCATCAGTCTTTAGTATCCATGCCGCCTCTGTTTCTGTCTAACCACGCCCCGTAAAAAATGTAACAACTATATCATGGTCACACGGAGCAATTTTTTAAAGGCAGTAAGAGACATATCGACTAATCTACTGCAATAAATTACATGTATTTTTCCTTAAAAGAATACGCAATTGTGATTCTTAAGATTTCTCAAGGAGTGGACAAGGGAAATGGACGCAATGCCTTTTTATTTGGCATTACCTAAGGCTTATACACGTACACTAGGAATTATAACCACGTTACTGCCATATAGGATAAAACATAATTACCTGGGATGGGTAGTTCTTGGATGATTGGTTGGGAGATATTACAAACCTGTAGAAATAAGAGCATCCACATATCAAAGTTTCCTTCATACCCTATTGGCCATCTCTTGAGTTGAGCTTTGGAGTTGTGAGCTTATCTAGCAGCCCTTCTGGCTCTTGAAGCTTCACAGGTTTAACAATAATACATTGAATTATTTCTCTGTAATCATCTAGATCACCTGAACATGAACGAATACCTAGGAAGGAAATTCGCATGCATCAATGAGCCAATAGCTGCAACTCCAAAATGACAGAGTGATAAGAGTCCTTCTATTGCGAGGGAATGAATAGCCACTATTCATGTCTGCTATAAACAAGAGTCCTGTAAGACTTGCCTCCATTCTCCATATACCTTATTCAACCCATATCTAAAAGAAACATAGGAGTTAATTCCTTATTCCCTTCTTGGGATGCTGCCTATGGAAATCTTTATGTGACCATGTACGCAGATGGACGTCATTGGAGGCTTATTGTTAGGGAAAAGCGGGGTCATTTTGAATTAGGTTTGACACCTACTAGTTTGTTTAAAACTAAGAACATTAGGTTGCTATATCTAGGGAGGTTTGCTTAAGAAACCACATGTGAAATTGCAGGAAAGTTTTATGTATTATGGTACGTGCAAATGCCAGGACGAGAGCCGGTGGTTCGGGACAGAATCCCTATGACAAATATTGGTTCCACAAGTCTCCGCATGCTCTCCCACGTACCATTGGTCTGCCCATCTGAAATAGGAAACATAAGGGGGGGGGTGCTGCTGGATAAGCCACAACCAGATTAAACTGCAAGAGAAACATCGGGGAGAGGGCCAGCTCGTACGTGAGGTTTGTCCAGAGACCACGCGAGAGCAAAAACCAGAAGAAGAAAAAAGCCAGAAAAAGAAAAAAAGAAAAAAAGAAAAGACGTATGTTGCAAGCAAAGTGTGCACAGGGTTACATAGTAACAAAGCAAAAGCAGCTTTCATACGGACCTGAAAATGATTCAAGAGAAAACTTCCGCAATCTTAAAAAAACCTTTTGAGACGATAGAAGAACCACATTAATCTTTCATGAATTGCAAAATAAAAAAATACTTCTATGTATTTCAAAGAAGTCTACTTTGTACTTTCTGTGTTTAATTTTGTTCATTATGGTCTATAAACATGGTTAATTTTCTCTATGAAGAAATGCACATTCATAGATGTTTTCTTGATCAATGTTGGATAATTATGGAGGCCTTCTAGACAAAAGGCAAATGTCGGATTTCTAGACAAATGTCTAATACAGTAAAACATAAATGTCGGTTTTTCCCACGAATAGAGAATTTCAATATATTGTTTTAAATTAATCTACCAGAAATTTGTTGGGCTTCCTTACCAAGGCACTCAGCAGAAATGTCTCCAAATGTGATGTGCATGCTATCAGTCTTGCATGTCCTCATGACCCCGGGTAATGTTAGCTACTGAGCTAACCACCTCTGGCAGAGAAGCCGCGAAACCGAAAACCTCACAAAGGTTTTTAGGCCTTCTTCCTTTGTTGACATGTGTCATGCACCCCAAACTTAATAAGGCATACACTTCACCTTCAAGAGTACTAACGCCTTAGCATTACATCTCAAGAAGAGCTTAAGTCGTCAATATGCAAGAGAGCATCAAGCAAGGGTTAATTGATCAGCATGCAAGACAAGTCCTTTCATAGCTGTCTTTCCAGTCCTAGAACTCAAAAGCACATTCCTGAGAAGTGGCTTGACCCTGCCACATCACCAAGAGACTTGCGCTGTGGGCTTTACACATAAGCATCCTTGTGCCAAGGTGACTGATCAGCCGTGTTGCTTCCCAGAAGCTACGGATTTTCTTTCTTGGAAGCTTCCATAACAACCAAGATGTGCATGGAGCCAGGATCGAACTCATGACCTCTCACTTGGCCAAATCAACAAAATGGCCAAGTTAACCACTCACTTTCATGGTGTACTCACAGGACACATCTCACATGAGATAGAGCATAGTTGAGTCACCCTACAACAAATCCAGGGGTCATACCTCCACAAGGGGCAGAGGGTTATTGATCCGTCGTACAAGACTGAACAAGGGGCAAACATATTCAGCAAATCTCTCCCTTGCACCTTGCGTCAGTTTCCATCATCATTCTTCATCACTTCCGTTGACCATGCCGATACCTTGCCTACCCGCCTGGTGGAGATCCTTGTCCAATGGCTTTGTAAGCATGTCAGCCCGGTTCAGCTTGGTGCCGACATACTCCAGCTCCACTGTCTGCTTGTAGACCAAGTCCCGAGCATAGTGGTAGCGGATCTCGATGTGCTTTGTGCGCCTGGACAGAACTGGGTTCTTGGACATATCAATCACGCTCATGTTTTCAATCTTGACAATTGTCGCCATTGCCTGTGGTGCCTTTATCTCAGAGAGCAAGCTGCAAAGCCACTGCACCTCTTTACACACCTCAGCCAATGCAATGTACTCAGCTTCAGCTGTTGACAGAGAGACACACTCCTGCTTGCGACTCGCCTAACTGACAACACCTCCATTTAGCATACACACAAAGCCGGAGGTGGATTTTCTGTCATCGATGTTGCCTCCCCAGTCAGCGTCGGTGTAGCACATGAGACGGAGTGACGCGGATCCAGCGATGCCTCCAAACTGGAATCCCACATGTCGCATCCCCTTAAGGTAGCGCATGATGCGCTTCACAGCCTGCCAGTGCAGTGGATCAGGATTGGCCACAAACCGGCTCACCTGCCCAACAGCATGGCCTATATCTGGCCGGGTGGCAACCATGACATACATGAGACAGAATACTGCAGACTGATATGGGATGTCCAACATGTCAGCTTTCTCCCCTTCATTGGATGGGGACATGGAGGTGGAGAGTTTGCACTCCGAGCTATTGGGTGTGCTGGCAGGTTTGCAATCTGCTATGTCGTATCGTTTGAGGATGGAGTTGATGTATTTTGTCTGGTTCAGGCTGATGGTACCTGCTGCTCTGTCGCGCTTGATGGCAGTTCCAAGATAGAATTCAAGAGGACCCATGTCCTTCATCTTGAATCTGCTACTCAGCTGCCTCTTGAGATCGTCTAGCAGCTGCGTCGAAGAGGAGCATAGAATCAGGTCATCGACGTACAAGGCGACCAACATAGTCCCTTTGTCACTCTCATGCATGCACATGCTAAGGTCATTGTCGCAGTGCATGAAGGACTCCTTGGCCATGAACGTGTCCATACCCTGGTGCCAAAGTCTTGGCGCTTGTTTTAGCCCATAGAGTGCCTTCACCAATATGCACACCTTGCCCTCAGGAGCATCAACCCCCTCCGCAACCTCCATCAACACCTCCTTGTCAAGTTTGCCATAAAGGAAGACTGTCTTGACATCCATCTGGTGGACCTCCATGTTCTCGACAGCAGCAATGGCGAGCATTGACCGGATGGAGGCAAACGTCACACCTGGAGCAAAGGTCTCATCGTACTCTGCGCCAGGCCGTTGGGAGAACCCCTTTGCTACCACCCGTGCCTTGTACTTGTCTATCTTGCCATCCTGTTTCATTTTTACTTTCAACACCCACTTGGACCCCACAACGTGAGCCCCGGCAGGTCCATCCACCAGCACCCATGTCCCATTCTCTTCAGTGGAGCTGAGTTCACTGCGAATTGTTTCATCCCACTCTGCTTTGTCAGGCCGAGTGAGTGCCTCTGCGACAGACGTTGGCTCCTCTTTAACCAAGAATGAATAGTTGAAGCCTGTCCATTCACTTCTGCCTGCGTCGTAATGCTGTCGAGGTATTTGGAAGCGTGAACTGCTCCTTGAACCTGTTGGCTGGTGCTGTTGATGTGGAGGCTGGAGGTCGGGTTCGTTGTTGATGATGGGAGAGGCATCCTCCTCATGTTCCGGAGGATTGGATACGTCAAAATCAGAGTCTGATTCCTCCGAGTCATCTTCATGAGCTCCTCTCCCTGTTGCAGCACCTATCCCATGCCATTGTACTGGTGTTTCGTCTCCCTCTTCAAGGAGAGTGAGCCACTCTCCCAGTTTTGGAGCGTTCTCGAGTTTGAGATGCTCTCCCTTACTCAGAGACATTTCGTGGAAATCCACGTCTTTGCTACGGATGACCTTCTTTGTTCCTTGGTCCCACAGTCGATAAGCTTTGTGGGTGGTGTCATAGCCGATGAAAATGCACTTTCGTACTCTTGCATCGAGCTTTCCACGGCCCTCGCCGGCCTGGACCTTGGCAAACCCGGTGCAACCGAACACCTTGAGATGGGAGGCGTCCGGCTTCCTGCCTGACCATGCTTCTTGAGGCGTCTTCAACTACTGTGTCTGCTTCTTCTTGCCTCTCCTTTGCAGAGGTGCTGGAGGTGTGAGGTCCACAAGGTAGGTAGCCGTACGTGCTGCTTCAGCCCAGAATCTAGGAGGAAGCTTGGCGTCAAAGAGCATGCACCTTGTCATGCCTAGGAGCGTCTGGTTCATCCTCTCTGCTACGCCATTGCTTTGAGGTGAATAGGGCGTAGTTTTCTGGTGTTCAATGCCCTATGTCTTGAGCCATTCCTTGCAAGCTTCGTACTCTCCCCCATTGTCCATCCTGAATGCCTTCACCTTCTTTCCAGTCTGTCGCTCAACCATAGCGACAAAGGCCTACAGATTCTCCTTCACCTCACATTTCTTTTTGAGACAGTATATCTAGACTTTGCGGTTGTTGTCATCAATCCAAATGAGAAAATATCTGCTGCCTCCATTTGACGGTATGCGAAAGGGACCACATACGTCAGAGTGGACGAGATCAAGAGGTGCGAGAGCACGCGTGCCATTGTGCTTGAAGGGTTTCCTTTTCGCCTTGCCTTGAAGGCATGGCTCACACATGATCTCCGCTCCCTCCACTTCATCACCTAGCTCCATCCCACGCACTAGCTCCTCCTTTCCCATGAGCTCCAATGTGCGATGAGCCACGTGTCCAAAACGCCTGTGCCACAAGTTCTTAGAGGATGTGCACAGGCTAGATTGAACAGCCCCGGTGGCTGCATTTGCTCGTGGTTTTGACGCCGAATCATCTGTTTCCACTGCTTCCGCTGCTCCAATATGTCCTTCCTCATCTGAGTGTGCATCGCTGCTCTCCGCATGATCACTCTCGACAAAAGATTCAGCCGTTGAAGTTGTCATTTTGGTCTGTAAGACGTAGAGTCCATCAACGCGAGGAACCTGTGCGACAACCTTCTTGGCAGAGTAGGAGATGTTGATGTCCTTGGTAGGAACTATCACCGCTTCCTTCTCTGTAAAGACCACTGTCATGCCATGGTCAGTTATCTTAGAGACAGAGAGCAGGTTGGCTGTGAAGGAGGGCAAATAGACCACCCCTATAGCTTGAGGTCGGAATCTCCACCGTTGACACCCACTGTGACCAGCTTGTCACCAATCCCCTCAGCTGCCTCAACCTTGCCGTTGGTGACTCTGAAGTTCTTGTTACATGGAGCATGAGAGATGAAGTCTCTCTTCTCGTAAGTGATGTGCTCGTTTGTGCCCGAGTCAAGGCCATAGGCTCCTGGCCTGAGTATCGCCCTCCCTTTGTTGGAGGCACACTCAGCCATCAAGCTTGTGGGATCCTTCCTACCATTTCCCCCTCACCATTCATCCCCGTCTCCTCCCTCTCTCTTGGGTGCACGGCACTCTCGAGCCCAGTGTCCAGCCTTGCCACAGTTGTGGCAGTTTCCTTGGCGCTTTGCACCCCTTCCACTATTGCTAGTGCTATTGTTCCCCTTGTATCCAGAGGAGGAGGTATTACGGAAGGTGCCCCTGCTTCGTGAGGCAAAGGCAGCCATGTTTGCTTCACTCCTGCTACGACGCATGGCTTCATTCCGCACATACTCAGAGACGGTGGTGTAGGAAACCAGATCTTCAGTCCACCCTCCAATCACCGTCATCATGGGGCCCCAACTTTCCGGCAGCGTCATCAGAAAAATTATGGCCTGCATGTCGGATTTCAGGTCCCACCCCATGCCGGTGGCTTGTTGCAAGAGCGTCTCAAACTTCTGTATAAAGGCGGAGACATCCTCCCCTTCACCAAGCCTCATGCTGATGAGGTTTTTGTAGAATGAAGAGACGGTTGGCAAGTGAGGAGGACTGAAACACCTTGGCGTTTGGCGTATGCCGCGGCTGCCACTGTACAACCGCTGATGTGTGAAAAGACTGAGGGTTGTATGGAGGACACAAGAATGGCGAGAGCCTTCTTGTTGAGCTTGACCCATGCCACAAGGTCAGCACCCTCCTCCTTTGGTGCTGGGATAGTTCCGTCAAAATATCCTAGCAGATCTCTGTCATCCATGATGATCTCAAACTGCCCCTTCCAGAGTGCAAACCCCTCTCCATCAAACTTGAGGATTGGCGAATAATTCCCTGGTTCCCCTGTCCCTGCCATCCCTACAACTACAAGTGCTACAGCTGCTGCACCTGTTGTTGATGCCGATGAACCTGTGTTTGAGGCCGCTGTAGGCTGTTGGTGAGAAGAGGAAACTGCTTCCCCTGTTCACGTTGGCCTTTGCAAGCAGATGTAGGCTGATGTAGGCTGATGTCAGCTCCCGAGGTAGAAAGGTGAAGATGTGTTGCATTCTCCTCCTGCTCATGTTGCCCTGCAAACAGAGAAGTTGGGTGAGAGCAAAGGCGCTCTCACTACTTGTGACCTTAGCGGTTGCGTACGTGAAACTTCCCTAATCAGAGGAGTGGGCCCATAACCCTTTGTTAGCTACTGAGCTAACCACCTCTGGCAGAGAAGCCGTAAAATCGAAAAGCTCACAAAGGTTTTTAGGCTTTCTTCCTTTGTTGACACGTGTCATGCATCCCAAACTTAATCAGGCATACACTTCACCTTCAAGAGTACTAACGCCTTAGCATTACATCTCAAGAAGAGCTCAAGTCGTCAATACGCGAGAGAGCATCAAGCAAGAGCTAATTGATCAACATGCAAGACAAGTCCTTTTATAGCTGTCTGTCCAGTCCTAGAACTCAAAAGCACATTCCTCAGAAGTGGCTTGACCCTGCCACATCACCAAGAGACTTGCGCTGTGGGCTTGACACATAAGCATCCTTGTGCCAAGGTGACTGATCAGCCGTGTTTCTTCCCAGAAGCTACGGCATTTCTTTCTTGGAAGCTTCCATAACAACCAAGATGTGCATGGAGCCAGGATCGAACTCATGACCTCTCACTTGGCCAAATCAACAAAATGGCCAAGTTAACCACTCACCTACATGGTGTACTCACAGGTCATATCTCACATGAGACAGAACATAGTTGAGTCACCCTACAACAAATCCAGGGGTCATACCTCCACAAGGGGCAGAGCGTTCTTGATCCGTTATACAAGACTGAACAAGGGGCAAAAATATTCAACAGGTAATGTGTTCTCTTTGTCTTCCTTTCTGTTCCACCACCACGCTTATGCATCGTCATGTGTGCTCTTGTACTGATGCTTGTGGGCTCTATGACTGCGGGTCATGGGGGAGTGTTAATGTTATGACCTCATTTGATGACCTCTCACATTCGAAATTCCCTCTTGTCTTACTCCACATGTTTAGGGAACTGAGTGACATCGTTGTACCTGACGACTTATCCCTTAAGACAGGAGCTTGTTGTCGATACCAGTCTCTCCAGGCAACTATTGTGCTCTCCCAGGATGTGATCTTGGATTACTTAATTGCTTGTTTTATCTCTTGACTATCCTCTTGGGATGTGGAGGAGACTTGACCTTGGACACTTTAGGATGTCTTGGTCTCCCTCCATGTTTGCATGTGGGTTGTGGAGGACCTTCCATTTTTTCCTAAGTGCTGATCCTTAGGGGGCCACAGTGCCAATCGTCGGTGGAGCATTGTTGAATAGCTGCCCTCAATTAGTATCGAGAGGTCGGGCTTGACCCCCTAGTGGCGGTGCGGCCTTGCTTTGTGTGATGCACGAGTGAAGTGCACGTCTTGTTGGTTGTGCCTCTAAGACACGCAAGTGACCTCTTGACTCCACCCATATACACACACCATCACTACAGGTGACCAAAATGACATGAAGCTCAAGGAGCACACATGGTGGAATGAACATCTCTGGCGTCTCAGCCGGGTGCAAGATTGGAGCGAGCTCCATCATGTCCAGATGTGCCTGAGAGCATAATTGCTAGTTTCAGCATGTTGTGATTAGCATTGACTGATCTAACATTGCAGAGTCACACACGTGGATACATGCATCCACATATGATTGTGGTCGATGAGGTTTTTTTCATGTCAATATGCATGCCTAGCTAGAATTGATTGTGTTGAGCACTGGGTTGCTGATCCTACGGGACCACACTCTCGGTTATACCGAAGTGTGAGAAAACCACGGTGGCACTTTGCCAACTGGTTCGGTTCAACCCCGGGGTGGCGGCCGGGCCCCACGTTGAGCCACTCGCGTGGTGGCCCCATCGACCGGATGCTATGAACTCGTGATTCCTGTTGTTGTTTCCAACTCTCGCTAACTTCATCCACTAAGATTCTAACGCCTTACCTTTGACGCCGCCATGGCCTAGTGTGTGGCCTAGGCGTCTTAAGCTGACAGTTAGCACCTCCTACTGGCATTAGAGGAGGAGGGACAACCCCTCCTCTCCTTCGGTCCGGGGCCTCATGTGGTACGGCACAAGAAACATTCGCGACGGCATTCTCGCGGTCGCGACGTCTCCCACACACTCGCACCACAACTCCACAGCTCCACTTCATAGGAGCACTGCATCATCACAGAGCCGAGACACTCTAGTCTCAGCTCACTGCAGTTCTGCAGTTCCACAGTCATACAGACTCGCAGATTCGCAAATCGGCAGTCCGTAGCTCCGCATTCTCCGCAGCACCGCAACCCTGCTGCTCCGCATTCTTCGCAGTCAGCAGCTCTACTTCTCCGCAACTCTGCAGCTCTGCAGCTCCACAGCTTCGTGGCCCCCGAGTCTTGTCTCACTCAGCCTCAAGGCACGCTTGCCTCGGCCTGATCCGCAGCTCTGCTGCTCCTCATTCTCCTCAGTCCGCAGCTCTGCTGCTCCGTAACTCTACAGCCCCACAGCTCCACAGCTCCCCAGCCGCGGAGTCTTGCTTCACTTGGTCTCCAGGCACTCTTGCCCTGGCCTGATCCGCAGCTCCATGGCCCGCAGCCCGCAGCTCTGCTATCCCACAGTTCAGTCGCTCCTTGGCTCTGCAGCTCTGCAGCACGGCAGCACCGAGGCACTCCTGCCTTTGGCTTCTTGCCCCTCCGTAGCGTGACAGCCCCGCAGCTTTACAACTCAGAATCTCCCACAGCCCAGCAGTTTTTCACTTCACCAGCAGTATCAACAGCCGCATTTGCGGCCGCTTCTGCCAGTCTGGCTTCTCCGCCTTTGACGGAGCTGATCCCTACCTCTCTGACTACCGCACGTGAGTGTTATCATATCAAAGAGGAGGTCGCATACTACGAGGAGCCGAAAAAGTGCAAGGTATGGTCTCACCGCCATCTTCAGAGTCCAGGGTGCTACCCTGGAGAGGACTACGACCCCGCGGCTGATTATGCTCCTACAGACGCAGCCGAGTACTCCGCCCGCAACCATTCTGCTTCTGACGACTCGCCAACCATGAAAAATACGCCAGCAATGAGACCGCCACAAGATCAGCGTCCTCCTCAATCACCTGTAAGCCCTCCCGTTGCCCATAGGATGTTTCGGCAGAGTCGGCGTGCCGCCCCTAGTGGGGCAGTGCCAGCAGCACCAGTAGCACCAGCAGCAGTCTTTATATCTTCCACTCCTCATCGTGCTGCATCTCCAGCAACCTCGGGTTCTGTGGCCTCCTCCTCTGTATCCTCCGGCGTCTTTTCTGTTTTGGAAGCTCCACTTGTATCCAGTGTTTTTGTTTCCTCTACTTTTTCTGCCACGGCACGTGCTGCACGTGCCCCTGCCAGCACTGCTGCTTAAGGGCCATTGACACTTACAAAGCTTCTGGAGTCAATTAGGGACCTCTTGCAGCAGCCGCAGTCAACATGCCACACAAGTTGCCGCCACAGGAGACTCAGTAGCAGTAGCGGTAGTTGCAGCAGCCACTGCCCTCTCTTGTGAAGTTGTCTCCATCCATTCCTCTACAGCTCAGGTATCCTCTGCAGCCTCGTCATCAACCCTTGGCCATCACAGTCGCATCCTCGTCACCACTGCCACGGCCATTTCCACCCTCACTAGTGCAGCTTTTACTGAGGTTGCCTGTCTCATTGTTTCCACGTCTTCTTCTGTAGCTATCATCACAGCTTCAGCAGCAGTTGCGCTTCCATCCCTGTTTGCCTTGCACCGCTAGTTCTGGTGAGCTTGGCACACTTGCCTCCTTGTCCCTCCTCTTCCTTTTCTCTCTGTGTGGTCGTATTTGTGTGTTCGTCTTTGTTGCCTTGCAACACTGCCTTGAGCGCCACACCCACCATACATTCCCATGCCCACTGGGGTAAGCTCTGCCAAAATTTCTCTGGTAGAGTTTTCACCTGTTCATCATGCATGTTGATGATGATGAGTACGCCACACTGTAGACAGAGCTGTAGCAAGAGTGCGCTGCTCTCCAAGAAGCTCTCACAGCCCAACACAATGCAAAGGGAAATCTATGCAATGAACAGAATTACCAGGAATCTTTTACTGACCACATAGCAGGCCTGGTCCTCAACCGCCTACAGCCTAAACTGCGCTCCACGCACTCTGCCTCCACTGCTATTGGCATTGCTACTGCATTCTCAACTTCACCCGTTTCCGCATCTAACGCCTCTGGCTCTCTCACGTCTAACCCACTTGCTGTCGCGGCTGCTACAAACACAGCTGCTACCAAGGCACTCGCATTGCCCCCGCATCGCAAACCAGACTTTGACTCGGCACCACCTCATTTCACCTATAATCCCACCTTCTTGGGAAGTTTTCTTCAGTGCTTGGACACAAGGTGAACAGCTTTGGGAAAACTACCATGAACCAAATCCATCCACCAACCCCCCTTCTGTTCTGACCAATGCTGAGGCTGCACGTGCTATCCGCACTCTCATTCATGCTGGACCTGATGATTTCACTGATGAGATCAGGTCCTACAACACTGACACAACAAGCCTCATGCCTGCTGACCCCATTGGCATTTACGCTCTCATAAAGTGTCACACCACTGTCACAGGCCACGCCGCACAGAGTGTCTTCACTATGTACTTCAACACGTTGTCTATGCGTGCTGATGAGACTCCGGATTTGGCACGCAGTCTTTGCCTACTGCGTGACCTTGGCAAGGTAGCACCCAGACAGCTCCTTGCAGTTCTCTCCATTGTCAAGGACCTCATCCTCGAACTTTTCGACATCTTCAGGGAGGTGAAGGCTTCCGAGGTCGAACATCTTACATCTGAGCCAGTCCCTGCTGACGTCTCGTCCGCCATTGGTGCTCTCTGGGAGTTCACTGCCCAGCGCTAAGGGTGCACACCGATGCTAAATTGCGATTCTCTGAGCAGAATCAGGATCGCGAGGCGATGCCACGAGGCAGAACTGGAATCGCGATACCCAAGCCAGGTATCACGATTCCTTGGGATATTGCGATTCTTGACGATTCCACCGCATTGTCATGAGACAGTGATTGCATCTACCATACCATCGATGGTACCCAAGTTTCTGACATTTGACAACATATGGTTTACCTTATTTTCAAACGACATAGTCAGGTTTTTGGCACTTGTACACTTATTGTACTATGAAATACACCCATGTATTTACACAAATCTCTGGTTATTTGCACTTGTACACTTCTAACATAATGTTAGATTCATGTCTCACAGCACACAAGACCCGTTTATGTTATTTGTTCTCTTTCTACCAGACTTCACATGACATAATGCATGCATCGTCTGCATGTTTTCCATGAAGATTTGAGCAATGTAAACAGACATGCAATTCATTGCATTAAATTGCAACAACATACAGGTCGCAACTGAGAGCAACAAACAGTGGAGATGTCAAATATCATTGCATTCAGTGGACTGAACTTTATCCCTAATACACTACTATAACCCCCCTCCTCATCCTCCACGTCGATCCCCGTTGCATCCTCCATCTCCTTGTTGTCATTCAACTTAAAATCTCCAAACCTTCCAACATCTCTGCTGCTTCACCAACCAACTGCTCCAACTCCGCCTTCTTGCGGAGATCGTTCATCCTCTTCTCCTCCGCGATGAGCTCCTCCGCCACGACGCCATGCGGGCTGAACGGAAAGTGGCGGAAGTTTGGCTCGTTGATCCAGCTCTTCATGGTGAGGAGGTTTTTAACGGTCAGGTGGGCCAGCGACTGCCGAAAGTCGGTGACGATGTGGCGTCCCAAAGAGAAGAGCCGCTCCGATGGTGTCGACGTGGCAGGCACACCGAAGTGGTCCATGGCTGCGAGGTGGAACGTTGGGAACACATTCGCCACCTTCTTGTAGTACTTCAGCACTTTGGTTTTCTGCTCCTTGTTGTCGAGGGCAGCCCACCTTGAGACCTCTGTCTCCAGCGTGCCCACCTCCTCCTATTCCACTTTTGCCGGTCGTGGCGCCATGAACATGCCAGCGTACGGGTCAGCAAGTGTAGCTTCCATGAGCTCATTGTCTTCTGTCGGAGAGCGGGGCCTCAGCCTGCAACTTGTGCCAGCCTGCAGCATGCACACACATGCATGTGTGTCAAAAATGCATGCAGGTGCAGTTTGTTAGATTCTTAAGCAAGCTGCAGTCCTGAACAGGAGCATGCAAGAGAAATACAAACTGCAGAGCTGTGTAACCGAAGCTGCAACAATATGCAACTGAAGAGAAACTGAAGCAGAATGAAAAAAAAAAACCCCTCTAAGTTAAACACTACTTTAACCGCAGACACGGTAATGCAACAGACGTGCATTCAACCACAAGTGAAAATAAACTGTGGCATTGTGCAAACAAAAATGGACAGTCATGGGTAGCACCTGGGAGGAGGATCCAGCACCGGAGGCAGCTCCACTTGAGCCTTGCTGTGAGTTCACAAGCATGATCACATGCAATGCATTTTTTTTTTTTTTTACAAATAGGGAACCCTGGTTAGAAACAAGGACAAACAAGTGAAAATCCGGTAAAATGTTTTAGGCAATGAGCAGAAATGTGCAGCAGAAGTGACTCACCACTGCACCACTGGTGTTGGTGGTGGTGGTGTTGCCCTGAGTTGACGTTGCTGTATCAACAGCCTCACGCTCCGGCTCCACCCTGTCGTGATAAGGCTGCAACAACTCTGTCGCGTGCACCTCAAGATCGGCCGGTCAGAACCCCCATGAGCTTGTGCGTGATTGGGTAGTGCTGCAGGCAAAACCATGGGTCCAATGCCGTTGCCAGAAGATGCCGATCGTTGTACAGCCGAGCGTACTTCTCCAATTTCTTGGAGGCGTCCGTGAAGCCACCCTTCATGCCGACAAACATAAGCTCCTTTCTGTTGAGATTTCCTGCTTTGCCGCACTTCCTGCTCTTCCGCTCGGCTGCCGTTGACTTCACCAGCCACTTTGCCAGCTTGTCCAGCATGCTGTCATAGAAGGGGATGACCAGAGACTGAACGGCTTGAGAATGACAATGACCAATGCAACAAGCTCCCACTCCTCAAACGTGGGGAACAGCACTGCACCGTCCCTTCCATAGCCCTTCAGCCACCCCTCAAGCACATCCTGCAGCCTGAACACCCGTGGACACATGTCATGAGTTGAGTTCCACCTGGTCTCCGTGTCCAGGTGGAGAGACTCGTATTTCAGCCCAGCGGTTGTCACCTGTGAAATGAGCGACTGTTCACGTGGTGTGCTGCGAGTGGCGAAGACTGCAACTGCATGGCACTTTGACACAATCTCAGCGACCTGCGGCAGCTTGATGAGGTCCTGCACGGCCAAGTTCATCACATGGCCAAGACAGCGGATGTGGCCGGCCTTGGCGAAGGCCGGCTGATGAGGGACGATGTAGTTGTCGATCAGCGAGTCTTTGGTGCTCTTGTTGTCTACGGAGAGGCAGAAAACCCGATACCACAGCCCCCAGTCCTTCAGTGTCCGCGACAGTGCCTCAAAGAGAATCTCAGCAGTTGGACTCACAGGAATGGCCGGGAAAGAGAGGGAGTAGTCCATGAGCTTGTAGTCGTCGACCCAGTGAGCCGTAACTCCCAGGTAATTCATGTTGGCGTCGCTCTTCCACCCATCAGTGGTGAAAGAGATGGCTGAATCCATGCCCTCCAACTGCTTCCTTATCCATGCCCTGAAAGCTGCGGCCGCAAGAGCAATCTGCCGGCTGATGGTCATGCGTCCCGACAACTCTGCGCTTGGGTTGCAATGGAAAAATGCCGACTCCAGCCAGTCCGACTCCATCGACAAGAACGAGACGTTCTTGTCGATGACGTGCTTCCATATGCACAACTGTAAGTAGTCCTTGTTGAAAACAACGCCAACGCCAGTCACACCTCGCGTTATGCTGCTGTTCTCTGGACCTGCGGCCTCAGTGGCAGCCTCAACAGCCACGGTAACCGCATTTGCCGTGGCGGCACTCAACTGGTTCCGCGCATCTTGCTCCTTCGCCTCCTTGTTCTGCTGCTTGTGACTGTTGCGCAGGCATTTCCACATGTTGGATGTGTTGCCATATTTGCAGGAATAGCCCTCTGGCCGCTTGTTGCACAATAGGTATTTTGCATTCCTCTCCACCAACCCCTTGATTACTTTGAAATACGTCCACACTACCGAGGACTTCTTCTTGCGCTTGTCACCATCTCCTTCATCCCGGGATGACGAAGAGGATTCATCATGTGGTGGTGGTGGTGGCTGTCGGGAATGTGTCCTGGCGTGCTCTGATCCACCTAAGTGTCCACGGCTGCTTAGTGCAAAAGAGACTTCCAAGGGAGGTGTGTGCATTGGGTAACCACAACACCCAGGGAACAGAATTCTGGCAGAATGCAGCTTGCAAAAACTGAGAAGAGCTGAAGACCGTTAATGGTTAGTTATTTTGGTGAGATTACATCAGATTCTTATAGCATGTGATCTGAGCTTCCCAACGCATCCAAGCACACCCGCTACGGCCGTTGGACTAATCCATGGTGGAGCCGTCCACCATGCCCACAAACAGGAGTGACGGGAGGCGCTTCGACGGTGGCCTGTCGAAGCGCCCTTCTTGGCCCTCCAACATGGGGGGAGGCTCATCCTGGTCCATGAGACCTCCCGCATCCATTCCTTTATGGCCCACGTGCCTTTAGATCTCATTGAAGTCGAACTCGGACCACAGGCGGTGGAATTATCCCGTCGCCAATGACAGAACCCAGATTCCACCGACCTACCATTCGAACTTTGGATGGGGCTAACATTCTGAATTCTCAACCAAATCAAGCAACTGAAAGCTTGAAACCGCATGGAAAAATCAAGGGAGTCCAAATATGTAATGAGATCAGACATCCAACCACTCTCCAGTGGTCGAACCAAGAAAACAGCAAATGACATCCAAGGCAAGGGCACTTTTTAACAATCTCCCCCGTGCACCTTCGATGCTGGATGCCTCATGCTCACTCTCGCTCGTCCGCTCCTGCACCTTCAATTCCTTCACAGCTTGTCAACCCAAGGCCTGCAAGGCTGATGACGTGCCGATCTTGGGATACACCTTGGTCAAGCAATCCACGAGCATGGGCTTCGTGCTGCAATGCTGTAGCACAACCTGTCTCTTCTCCACCATGTCGCGCGCGTAGTGGTAGTGCACGTCAATGTGCTTCGTCCTCCTGTGTTGTGTCGGGTTATTGGTCAGCGAGATGGAGCCGGTGTTGTCCTCTTGAACCACCGTAGGCTCCTGCTGTGGCACGCCCAGCTCCCTTAGCAATCTGAGAAGCCACACCGCTTCCTTGACTGCCTCGGCCAGAGCGATGTACTCCGCTTCCACTGTGGAGGTAGCAACGCAGTCCTGCGACCTGCTGCACCACGAGACCGCTGTACCTGCGTGGAAGAACACATAGCCAGAAGTGGACTTCCTCTTGTCCACATCGTCGGCGTAGTCCGCGTCAGTGTAGCAGACCAGCTGCAAGGGGTCTGACCTCCCCTTTCCGTCGTACTTCAGGCGCGCATGCCGCATTTCCTGCAAGTACCGGAGGATGCGCTTCGTCGCCTGCCAGTGTAGTGGCCCAGAGTTGGCCACATACCTGCTCACCTGACCCATCGTGTAGGCCAAGTCCGGCCGAGTCGCCACCATGGCATACATCTGGCTGCCCACAGATTGGTAAGATACCTTTGCCATGTCCTCCTTCTCCTCTTTAGTTTGTGGCGTCATCACCGCACGCAGGTCACAGCTCGTGGAGACCGGACTGCCCACTGGTTTGCAGTCCTCCATGCCGTACCGCTTGAGGACCTAGGCCACGTACTTGGCCTGGCCCAGCTCAAGCATGCGTGTCCTCCGGTTCCGCGTATTGCTCATCCCGAGGTAGTACTCCAGCTCCCCCATGTCCGTCATCTTGAATCTACTACTCAGCTGCTCCTTTAGCTGCTGCAAAGCCGCCAGATCTGATGAGCACAGGATCAGATCGTCCACATAGAGTGCAACAATCTGATGGAGTCCTTTACTACACCGTACATACAAGTTGTGGTCTGACTCACAGTGCTTGAAACCGATCTCCGCCATGTAGCCGTCCATCTGTTGGTACCAGCACATAGGCCCCTGTTTTAGCCCGTACAAGGCCTTCCGCAGCTTGCACACCTTGCCCTCCGGCGCATCCTCCCCCTCCGGCACCTCAAGGTATATCTCCTTGTCGATGATGCCATTCAGGAATGCCGTCTTGACATCCATTTGGTGGATCTCCATATCCTTTGCGGCTGCCACCGTGAGGATCGTCCGGATGCTTGTGAACTTGGTGACGGGCGCGAACGTCTCATCGTAGTGTTTGTCTTTCCGCTACGCGTACCCTTCGCCACCAGTTGCACCTTATACTTCTCCAACTTGCTGTCCTTGGTGAGCTTCACCTTCAACACCCACTTAGACCTGATCACCTTTGCCCCCTCAGGCCAATCCACCAGCTCCCAAGTGCCGTTCTCAGCAAGGGACACAAGTTCTGATTTTATTGCTTTGCCCCACTGCTGCCCGTCAGGCCGTCCATGCGCCTCTTGCACGGTTGTCGGCTCCGTTGCGGCTGCCATCATGCACAGCGCCATGCCGACCCAGCGGCCCGTGCTCGCGTTGTACCACTTCTGTCAGAACAATGCAGTGAGCGTGAACGGGAATATCAAAAGCAGGCAGAAGCAATGAGCCGGGCACAAGTACGTTAGCAGAAGACAGAAGCACAAGCACGTGAACTGGCCCAGGGAATTAGTCGCAGAACTTCGGAGAGAGGAGTGGCACCGAAGAGGCGAGGTAGAAAGAAGTCGATGAGAGAAAGCGAGAATGAGAGGAGTGATGGGTTGATGAGTGCTGAGCAAAGGAGCGAGAGCAACGGAGCGAAGAGCTGAGAACTGGGAAAGGTTGGCAAGGCGGAAAGAGTGAGGGGGGAGCAGAGCGAGGACATAGTGGAAAAGACGCGGAACAAAAAGGGGAACAGGATGAGTAGAACTGTTTTGGTTAATTCATGGAGGGGATGAACATCCTCTGTATATACAACAGAACAGGACAAAGATAGTTACCAACGGCTTCTTTCCGCTAGCCATATGCGTAGCGATGTAATCACCTTATTAGGGGAGGTTCGGCTCTGGTACAACGGTCGTGACCGACCGACCATTTTGCGGAAGAGGGGTTCGGAAGATCTAAACCTACACGGAGAGCTCGGATTATCCGAGGGGTGCTGGAGAGGACCTTGTCGGGGTCATTTCTTTTCCTGACATCTTTGTCGCATTCCGCTGCCTCCGGCTGCGACGCGACGATCTTGGCGACGCCGCCTACTGGTCCTGCTACTGTTCTGCTGCAACGTTGTCCTCGGCTGTGAGCTCCCCTGTGTCGGCTGCTGCATCCTGCACTCAAGTACCGCCGTCCTCCAAGGCATCGGCCTTTGCAGCTGCTGGCTCCTCCTCACGTTCAAGGAGTTGGAACGACTCCCCCTACTTTGGAGATTGCGCTGCGTCGATGTTGTTGTTGTTGCTGGAGTAGCTTTGTTGCTCTTCAAACATGACATCACGGCTGGTGATGACATCCTACGCTTGTGGGTCAAAGAGGCGGTACGCCTTGAGCACACTCTCGTACCTGACAAATGTGTACGCCTTTGCACAAGGGTCCAGTTTGGAGTCTTTTCTTTGTGCGTCCTGTACCAACGTGTATGCCTTGCACCCGAACGCCTTCAGGTGTGCCACGCTTGGTTTGCATCCGCTCCAAGCCTCCTGCGGCGTCTTCCAACCACTCTTCCCCTTCAGCACTGCCGTTGGGGTGAGGTTGGTAATGTATCATGCCGTACTCACAGCCTCGGCCCACAAGCTCTGTGGCAGTTTAGCATCCACGAGCATCGTTTGTGCCATGGTGAGTAGCTTCTGATTTGCACGCTCCGTCACGCCATTAGATTTAGGCGTGTACGGAGTGGTCGGCTGCCACTCAATCCCCTGCTCCTTCAGCCACCCTCCGCAGCCCACATACTCGCCACAATTGTCGCTGCGTAGTGCTCTGACCTTCCGGCCAGTCTGTCTCTCCACTACTTCGACGTATTTCTTCAGCCAGTCCAGCACCTCGCTCTTCCGCTTCAGAAAATAGACGTAGAGTTTTCTGCTACAATTGTCGATGAAGGTGACAAAGTACCGCGTGCCCCCATTGGACAGCGTCTTGATCGGTTCGCACACATCACTGTGCACAACCTCGAGCTGGTTCTCGGCCCGCCGCTGTCCGTCTTCAAAAGGCGTGCTCTTCGCCTTGGCCATGATGCAAGGCTCACACTTGTGCTATGCGGAATCTGCTGCTGCTCTGCTGCACCGGTGATGTTGAGGCCGCGAACCATGTCGCGCTTTGCCATCTCTTGCACGTCTGCGGGCAACGAGTGCCCCAGCCACCGATGCCACAGCTGCAGGTCTGCTCCCCTGCCTTTAGCGAGGTTGACAACGCGTGCTTGCGGGTCCGCTGCATCTGCTGCCAAGGGGATGACTTTTGTCTCAACGATGTAGAGACCTCCCTCGCGTGTTGCTTTGAGCACGACCTAGCCGCCGCCGTCCATCCGTACGACTGCACCTATCCTGCGGAAGAGCACTTCATTCCCCTTGTCTGTCAAGTGTCTCACACTCAAAATGTCAGCCAGGCCAGGGACATGTTGCACGTTTTGGATAACACATTGCGCCTTTTTACCACCTACCACCACCTCCACGTCTACATCACCTTGGCCGGCCGCCGGTTCGATCTTGTTGTTCGCAACCACCATAAACTTGGCAGACTTGGTGTAGTTGATGAATCCCACCTTTTCGACTTGGGTATGCTCCTCCGCACCTGAGGCAAGGCACCGCCGGTTGGTGCCCTTCAGGTCGTGGTTCTTCGTGCCGTTGAGGAGCGCCTTCTTGCCTTTGGCACCCTTGCCGTCAGCCTGCACCTCCTCCGGACACTCCTTGGCCTAATGGCCCTCCTTGCCGCAGTTATGGCACACACCCCTCTTGGCGCCCTTCTTGCCGCCACCCTTACCGCTGCCTCGCTTTTTGTTGCTGCTGCCACCCTACGTTTTGGTGACCAGGGCTGTTGAGGATGACGAGGTCTCTCCACCGCTCCGACGGTGCACCTCGTTGCGGATGTACTCGGCGACTGTGCCGTAGGTGAGGTTATTCTCCTCCCAACCTCCCAGCACGGTGATGAAAGGGCTCCAACTGTCGGGTAGAGCCATGAGGAGCGCCATCGCCTACATCTTCATGTCAATCTTCCACCCCACATCATGGTATTGTGAGGCAAGAGACTCGATCTGCTGCATGGCGAAAATGACGTCCTCACCCTCCTCAATCCTCACCATCAAGATTCGCTTCATTGCGAAGATCTTGTTGGCTAGGGATGTTGATTGGTGGATGGAGCAAAGCTTTTTCCACGTGTCACCTGCCAGGTCGCAGCCGTTGATATAGCCCCACTGAGATTCATGCAGCGCCGACAATAGGAGCATCAGCGCCTCCGTATTCTTCTTCGCAAAGGCCGTCTTCTCCTCGTCCGTTACGCTCGCATCTTGAACCTCCATGCCCTTAATGAGCTCCAGCAATCCCTTGTGCGCGAGGTAGATCTCAAAATGCCACCACCACAGCCCAAAACCAGGGCCACCAATGTACTTTTGGATGGACGAAGACTCCGTCTTCTGCGCCATGATGAACTTCTGCGATGGACAGTCCCAAAGTGCAACGGCGAAGTTGCCCGGAGCCACACACCCGTGCGTTGCGGAAGCCGTGAACGTCTTGGTAGGCAGGTCAGGTCTGTGGACCCATAACCCTTTGTCAGGAATGTGTCCTGGCGTGCTCTGATCCACCTAAGTGTGCACGGCTGCTTAGTGCAAAAGAGACTTCCAAGGGATGTGTGTGCATTGGGTCGCCACAATACCAAGGGAGCAGAATTCTGGCAGAATGGAGGTTGCAGAAACTGAGAAGAGCTGAAGACTGTTAATGGCTAGTTATTTTGGTGAGATTACATCAGATTCTTATATCCTGTGATCTGAGCTTTCCAACGCATCCAAGCACGTCCGCTACGACCGCTGGAGTAACCCATGGTGGAGCCGCCCACCATGCCCATGAACAGGAGTGACAGGAGACGCTTCGATGGTGGCCTGTCAAAGCGCCCTTCCTGGTCCTCCAACGTGGGGGGAGGCTCACCCTGATCCAAGAGACCTCCCACGTCCCTTCATTTATGGCCCACATGCCTTTGGAGCTCACTGAAGTCGAACTCGGACCACTGGTGGTGGAATTATCCCGTCGCCAATGACAGAACCCAGATTCCACCCACCTACCACCCGAACTTTGGATGGGACTAACTTTCTGAATTTTCAAACAAATCGAGCAACTGAAAGCTCAAAACTGCATGGCAAAATCCAAGGAGTCCAAATCGGCAATCAGATCAGATATCCAACCACTATCCAGTGGTTGAACCAAGGAAACGGCAAATGGCATCCATGGCAGGGGAATTTCTTAACAGTGGCGGGTCGTCGTCTGCGTCCTGGGTCATGGTGCATGGCTGACTTCGGCCAGGCGGCGATTTTGCCTAAATGCAAAATCCGGACAACTAGCACCTCGGGAGGCGATGGCTGGTGCGGTCGACCCACAGTGGGCTCACTGCTTCGAGCTCGCTATCAGCCTGGTGCGCGTCACCATGACGACGTGGTTCGTCAAGTCGGTGGTGTCCGCGGAAGTGTCCGTGCCTGTCTAGGAGAAACCCCCTCGGTAAGCCGCGGACACCCCTCCCCCTCCCCTCCGGCTGTCATTCAGATACGCATTATGGCCGAACGGGTGGGGGGGGGGGGTTGGAGGGGAGGGGGGTTGAACAGATCGAGCGCATGGTTCGTTCGATCCATCCAACGACAACGGAAATTGATCGCTGCCGGCGGTTCGTTGACAATGAACTCGCCGCCGGCGGGAGGCTGTCAGCGATAAAAGTGATGTTATCCAAAAACCTCATGGTTTGAACTCATGAACTGGGTTCAAACCGTGATTTAGGAAAGTGACATTCGAGAGAAGTCAAACCGGTGGTCGAAAATGGAACACCGGAACTTGGACAGGATAGCGATCATGCATGCAGCATCTAGGTGGCAAAGATACTTTTTTCAAGGATCGCATATGGAAATTTATTTGTGTGGAGAAACAGAACCTACGATGGGTACGGTGATAAACGCGTATACAAACGATGCATAAAAGGCAGTAAATGGATATTGCAACCTCGTCCACACATGAATGCCAGCAATGTGATCGTATGAACCATACCAACCAATGAGTGGTATGAACTCTGTCACGAGAGTGCTGACGGGGCAACATCAAAGAAGAGTTCCAAACTCGGGTACATGCAAATTTGAACCGGACCCCTGTGAATTTTTTAGTGTGGTCCAGGCATCGCAGACAAAGAATTGCGAGTACACAACGTACCCAGTACTTTAAGACAGTTCATCGTGATTCTGCAGATCCGCGATACCTGGGGATGGCCCGGGGGGGAGGGGGAGGGAGGGGAGGGGAGGGAGTCCCTCCCCCCTCTCCCGCTTGGGAAGAGGTCGTTGTGATTCTGATGCGATTCCTGCCCCATGGAATCGGAATCTTGGGTACAACGAGGAATCGTAGGAACCGCGGTACTTCAATCACGATTCTGAGAACCTGTGTGCATCCTTATCCAGCAGCTTGCACATTGTTGGAGCGTCCTACAAAATAAAGGCATCCATTGTGGAGTAGTCACAGTTGTAATCACCTCACTCCCTTCTTCCTTGGTCTCCTCTACTTCATCGTCCTCACCCTCCACATCGGCCACATCTCTTCTATGTCAGGGGAGAGGAGGGTGGCAGTGGTTGAGGTGAAGGCAAGAGTGGCGGCGGCTTCGTTACCAATGGTTCGGCCAGCCGTGGGAAAGGGAAGGGGTCCAGTAGCTCCTCCTCTTCCACGTCCTCTTCCAGCACTGTCATGTGCTGGAACTGTGGCGTTACAGGCCACTCTACATCGAAGTGTCCAGTGCCCCCGGACAACGATCGTCTTGCGTTGATGATGAGGGCACACTAGATGAGCTCCACCAGCAACTCTGAGAGCTCTTCTCGTGCCACCACCTCTACAGCTCCAGCTGGTCGCAGTCTACCTGTGTCCACCAATACTGCAGCCTACAGCACCACTGCAGCACCATCCCCATTGCCTTACCCCTGGGGGTGGCCTCCGGGGTGTGAGGGGCCCGTCTACTATGGTCCTCCCTCTAGTCCATACTCTCCTCATGTGTGGACCTCTTCCGTTTACTTATCTCGGTGCCCCTCCTCCGGTGTTGTTATCACACCTGAGGACGACCGCCAGCTGGACGTTTCCCTCTTCCACGCCGTCCACCAACGTCATCTCCGTGATCGGGGAGGTTAGAGTGGGTGTTCGGGATCGGAGTCACTTGCATGTGGTGTTAATGGGGCCTTGCATGATTCTGCATTTGGTCACGTTTAGAGGTATCTTCTTCTAATGTCTCGTGGATTGAGGAGTGGCAGTCAGTCTGCTTGCCTCGTTGTCTCGCCGCTTGTGGCCAGCGTCTTCTACCGCACGCAGGTCGTTACCGCAGTAAGTTGTGACCCTACCACTGTTCGCGTGTTGGGTATCTTTTGGATCCTTGACTCTGAAACCACCCACCACATGACTCCATCGCATTCCTCGTTTGTCTCGCTTGGTCCTGTTGGCTCTGTCTGTCTTTTTCACACTGGCTCCGACCAACTTCTTCCTATTGAGGATGTTGGGTCCGTCCGCTTCGTGGGACCCGGAGGGGATTTTTTTGGCACTAGTGGATGTAGAGGCACCCTCAAGGATGCCTAGCTCTTGCTGGTACACGCTACCAATGTTTTGGGGCAGCCAATGGACACCAACGGTGAAGAGTGTGCAGCACAAAGATTACGGATGGGAGTGGACAGAACACGTCACATTCAGTAGATCTGAATTGAAACACGTTTTTGTCACTTAGCATAGTGAGATTACATTATATCCTTATAGCATGTGATCTAAGCTTTCCAACTCATCCAAGCACGTCCAAATCGGAGTAGTAGAGCCCCTGCTACAGCCGTCGAAGTAACCATTGGTGAAGCTACCTTACCTTGTACGCTAGGCAACGGGAGGCGCTTCGACGATGACCCGTCGAAGCGCCTTTCCTCGCCCAGAAGACAAGGAGAAGGTTGCCCTGGTCAAGGAAGTCCCTCTGCTCACTTCATTCATGGCCCGGGTGCATTTGGAGCTCGTTGGAGACAAACTCGGATCACTGGCGGTGGATTATCCCGCCACCCATGGCGGGTACCGGATTCCACCCGCAAGACACCCAAACTTCGGGCTACGCTAACTTTCTAAATACTCACTCAAATCGAGCAGTTCAAAGCTCGATCTTGCATGGAAGAATCCAAGGAATCCAAATTCAAAGTCAGATCAGGTATTCGACCACTCTGTAGTGGTCGAACCAAGGAGTACGATCAACGGCACTCATGGTAAGGGGCACACCATGTCAACAATCTCTCCCTTGCACCGCAGCCTTGATGCCCTTTCCTTGGAACCTGCAGCATTTTAAACCTCACAACAAAGACCGAGCTCCATGCAGCTTGCATGGTGCCTGTCCTTTGGTCGTGCCTTGGTCATGGCATCGGCGAGCATGCGCTTAGTACCACAATACACAATAGCCGTATCTCCCTTCGGCACTAAGTCCCACGCGTAGTGATGCCGGATCTCAATGTGCTTGGTCCTCCTGTGTAACACCGGGTTCTGGGTCAGGCTGATGGCACTCATGTTGTCAACATTGAGTACCGTCGGCTTCCTTTGCAGTACTCCGATCTCCTTTAGCAGTCGCCGCAACCACACTGCCTCCTTTGCTGCTTCTGCGAGCACGATGTACTCCGCTTTGGTACTGGACAGTGCCACACAGTTCTACTTCCTGCTTTCCCATGAAACTGCTACACCACCAAGTACAAACACGTACCCCGACATTGATTTTCTGTCATCCACATCACCAGCCCAGTCGGCATCGGAGTAGCCGACCCGAGGGAGTCGTCGCGCGCTCCCCCTCGAAACACGAGCCGTGACTGTTTTGTCGCCTTGAGATAGCGGAGGATCCGCTTCACCGCTCGCCAATGCAGCAGCCCGGGGTCAGCAACGTAGCGGTTCACTTGGCCCTCCGCAAAGGCCAGGTCGGGCCGTGTCGCCACCATGGCATACATGATGCTCCCCACTGCGGAATGGTATGGCACACCTGCCATCTCCTCCTTCTCCTCGTCCTTGCTCGGGTCCATGCTCAAGCTCAGCTCACATGTGGTGGTCATGGGTGTGCCGATGGGGTTGCACTCCTCCATGTTGTAGCGGCGGAGCACCTCTTGCACGTACTTTGCCTGCCCCATCCTGAGCGTGTGTGCCTTACGGTCCCTCTTGATGGCGACTCGAGCTCACCCATGTCAGTCATTTTGAACCGACCGCCCAGCTGTTGCTTCAGGTTCACCAATTCCTCCATCTCCAATGACACGAGGATGAGATCATCCACGTCAAGAACCACGATCTGGTGCAACCCCGGCTGCTTCTGCACGTACACGCTGTGATCCGCCTCGCAGTGCTTGAAGCCAAGCTCGGCCATGAAACAATCCATTGTCAGGTACCACATGAGTGGCACTTGCTTCAGCCCGTAGAGTGCCTTGCAAAGCCAGCACACCTTCCCCGGCGACGCGTCCACCCCCTCCGGCACCTCCATGTAGACCTCCTTGTCCAGATCGCCATTGAGGAATGCGGTGTTCACATCCATTTGATGGACTTCGTAGTCGCGCGCCGCCGCCACCGAGAGGATGGAGCGGATGGAGGCAAACTTTACCACCGGTGCAAAGGTTTCATTGTACTGCTCACCCTTCCTCTGGGCGTACCACTTCGTGACCAGCCGCACCTTGTACCGCTCCACCTTCCCCTCCTTGGTGAGCTTCCTCTTGAAGATCCTCTTGGAGCCAATGATTTTCTCGCCCTCCGGCCTATCAATCAACTGCCAAGTACCGTTCTTTTCATGGGAAGCGAGCTCAGATTTTATAGCTCCCTCCTACTCAGCCCCATCCTTCCACTGCAACGCCTCCTTGATGGTCTCGGACTCCTCTTGCGCAAACAACGCTCAAGCGAGCCCAGTCCAGATGTCCTCCGCGGCATCGTTCCTCTTTGCCGTCCTCCTTACGTGCCCGCTTCTCTAGGGCTGCTGCTATTGAGGTTGCTACTGCTTTTGCTACCCTATCGCAGTGCCACTCGAATCGCTGGCCTGCTCCCCCTCTCTCGAGGACCGTGGGGATACGGTCTCACTCCCCACCTCTTCGTTCAGCTCCACTGCTGTTGGTGCTTCGGACTCATTGTCCGGCTCGGCTGAATGCAAATCAGCCACTCCCACATCGCCTGGATGGTTCTTGCCGGCTGAAGCCGATGGGACGTCACCCTCTTTTGCATCCTCCAGCGTCTCCCCCTCGAGGAGTGGCAGCCACTCCCCCCGCTTGGAGAGACCCGCGTCCTTGTCCATCCAATGGCTGTCCTCGTCGAACGTGACATTGTGACTCTTCACGATCTGCTGCCTCCGCGGGTCAAAGAGCCAGTACGCCTTGCTCCCGCTCTCGTACCCGACAAAAATGCACCGGCGAGTCCGCGGGTCCAACTTGCCTCGTCCCTCCCGTGCCTACACAACATGTGCAACACATCCAAACGTGCAGAGGTGAGCCACAGTTGGCTTCCTCCCACTCCACACTTCTTGTGGCGTGTTCAACACCTTAGACTCTGCGTCTTTTAGCGGCTTCGTCAGCGTCAGATTCATGATGTACGCCGCTATCCGTGCCACCTCGCCCCAGTACTACTGTGTGAGGCCGGTATCGCTCAACATGGACGGGACCATGTTGAGGATGGTGTGATTCGCCCTCTCGACGATGCCGTTCTACTACGAAGAATGTGGCATAGTTTTCCAGCCATGCAATCCCCTTGCTCTTCATCCATGCCGAGCAGCTCTCGTACTCGTCGTCGTTGTCACTCCAGAACGCCTTCACCTTCAACTCTGTTTACCTCTCCACAGCCGCTACGAACTCCTGCATGCATGACAAGACATTGCTCTTCCTCTAGATGATGTAGAGGTAGAGCTTACGACTGTGGTCGTCGATGAAGGTGACAAAGTAGCGCGCCCCACCAATGGAGGCCTCGAATGGTCCACACACATCTGTGTGCACCACCTCCAACTTTGCTGATGCTCGCGTCCCTTTGCCATCAAACGGCTGCCGCGTTGCATTGTCGACCGTGCACGGCTCGCACACAGAATCCTTGGCTGTGTTGAGGCTCTTGACCTCAAGACCCCACACCGCTTCCTTCTTTGCCATGTCCCTCACAGTTGAGGGAGAGATGTGGCATAGGCGACGGTGCCATAGGTCTAGGTCTCCATTGTCCTTCTTCGCGAGGTGGGCAACGTCGGACCCCGCCCGGCTGCCGAGGATCTTTGCACGTAGCAGGTACAATTCGTCCTCTCGCTTTCCACGTGCAATCACCTCGCGGTCCCTTTCCTTCCGGATGAAGGCCTCCTTGTTGAAGAGCACCTCAAGCCTCTTGTCGGTAAGGCGGCTCACTGACAGCAGATTTACTCCAAAGTTGGACATGTGGAGCACGTCATGAATTGTGCTCGTGACAGCCTCCCCTTCCACATCCACCTCGATGCGGACGTTGCCTTCTCCGACAGCCAACTCTATTTTGTCGTTGGCCACCGTCATGTGCCATTCTGAGGCGCCATAGGTGACGAATGTCGCCCGCTTGCAGTGCGTGTGACGGTCCGATCTGGAGTCAATCACGGAGACTCCCGGATCTGTCAAGTCGATGGACTCCTTCGTCATCATTGCGCGGTCGTCCTTCTTTCCAGCTTTCCCCGGCTGGTCCGACTTCCTGTTGGGACAGTTGCGTGCGTAGTGGCCTTCTTTGCCACATACGTAGCACTCCCCCTTCTTGTCACCTTTCTTGGTGTCCTGCTTGGCACCCTTCTTCTTCTTGCCTCCCCCTCCACCTTGAGGGGAGACGGCATAGGTGGAACTTGATGTTGTCCCACTCTCTCTCCCACCACACCGCATCCATTCATTGCGGATGTACTCAGCCACCTCCGGGTACTTCAGCTCATCGACGGACCAGCCGGCTATGACGGTGATCATGGGACTCCAACTTTCTGGCAAGGCCAGGAGGAGGATCATGGCTTGTAGCTGAGGGTCCACCTTTCACCCGGTGGCTACGCACTCGGCAGTCAGGGACTCAATCTGATGTAGGATCTCCATGATTTCGTTGCCTTCGTTGGCTCGGAGGGTGACGAGCCTCTTGAAGACGAAGAGCTTGTTAGCGAGGTTGGTGGATTGATAGATGGTGCAGAGTTTCTTCCAGGCCTCCGTGGCCTCCGTGCATCCTTGAATGAGTGAACGCTGCATTGGAGCAAGCGCACACACCAACAATGCAAGCGCCTTCTTGTTGCGCTTCTTGTATGCTTCCACTTCCTCCGGCGTCGCGGTATGTGGAGGGGCCGTTTCTTTTCTGTTGACCAGCTCAAGCAGGCCCTTGTTGTTGAGGTAGACCTCAAATTCCCACCTCCACAAGTGGAAGCCAAGCCCATTGAACTTTGAGACGGTGTCGATGCTCTCTTGCTCGGTCGGTGCCATGGCGCGCGGCGGTAGCGTAAATGTTGTAGAGATAGGGTCCTTCTAGGCACGTGGGTCTGTAACCCTTTGTTGGTACTAGTGGATGTAAAGGAACCCTCAAGGATGCCTAGCTCTCACTGGTACACGCTACCAATGTCTTGAGGCAGCCAATGGACACCAATGGTGAAGAGTGTGGAGCACAAGGATCACGGATGTGAGTGGGTAGAACATGTCGCATTCAGTAAATCTGAATTGAAACACGTTTTTTTCAGTTAGCATAATGAAATTACATCAGATCCTTATAGCCTATGATCTAAGCTTTCCAACGAATCCAAGCACGCCCAAATCGGAGTAGTAGAGTCCCTGCTATAGCCGTCAAAGTAACCCTTGGTGGAGCCGCCCACCTTGCCTTGTANAAGGATCACGGATGTGAGTGGGTAGAACATGTCGCATTCAGTAAATCTGAATTGAAACACGTTTTTTTCAGTTAGCATAATGAAATTACATCAGATCCTTATAGCCTATGATCTAAGCTTTCCAACGAATCCAAGCACGCCCAAATCGGAGTAGTAGAGTCCCTGCTATAGCCGTCAAAGTAACCCTTGGTGGAGCCGCCCACCTTGCCTTGTACACTAGGCAATGGGAGGCGCTTCGACGATGACCCGTCGAAGCACCTTTCCTCGCCCAGAAATCAAGGAGAAGGTCACCCTGATCAAGGAAGTCCCTCTGTCATTCCATTCATGGCCCAGGTGCATTTGGAGCTCGTTGGAGACGAACTCGTATCACTGGCGGTGGATTATCCCGCCACCCATGGCGGGATAATCCACAGGATCTGGGGGAAGTGAAGGAAGTCCTTGTGAGGCGGTTGATGCTGACCTCTGGGAGAAGGCGATATAGGAGGAGCTCATTGCCCTCAAGGAAAATGGGGTCTTCGAACTTGTTGATCTCCCATCAGGTCGCAAGGCTATTTCGGCTGGTTGGGTTCTCCGGCGCAAGCTGAAGTCTGACATCAAGGTCGACAAGTACAAGGCTAGGCTCACTGCCAAGGCATTCTCTCAGGTTCCATACATTGAGTTCAATGAGACGTTCGCTCTAGCCGGACGGTACACAATCTCACATGCTCCCTTGAGCCTTGTCGCCCAGCATGACTGGGAACTTGAGCAGATGGACGTCAACAATGTGTTCTTATGCCAACGGCTGAATGAACAAATCTACATGGTACAGCCTGCCAGCTTCAGTGACGGTACAAACAAGATATGGCGGCTGCGTAAGGCCCTGTACGTGCTCAAGCAGTCGCCCTGCTGTTCGAACACCGAGATCTCCTCCACTCTCGAGCGAGGTTGCTGCCGCCATAGCACTGTCGATCCAACACTCTTTCTGAGCATACCCTCGCAGCCCTTCTTGGCCATTCTGGTCTATGTCAATGACCTCCTCATTGCCTCATCCAGTCCTGCTGTTGTGCAATCAGTGAAGTCCCTCCTACAGTCCACATCCAAGATGAAGGACCTGGGTCCAGCTCGAGAATTCCTTGGCATGGAACTTGAGCGTGACCACCAGCATTGCACCCTGTACGTACACCAAATTGCCTACATATACAGCCTGGAGGAGCCCTTTGCCTCCTTGTTGACACCCCTACTATGTCCACACTGATTACACCAACAGGTCAGCACCTGCTGAAGTTGCTTGACATATTTCCGCTAAGAGAGCTCGTCAACATAACCGAATACCTCAGTGTGATTGGGTCTCTGATGTACCTTGCTACCACCACCCGAGCGGATGTTGCCTTGTCGGTCAACTTCCTCGCTCAATTCCCCCAGCAGCCTCGTCAGAGGCATCTTGAGGCAGCATTGCGTGTCGTTCGCGATGCACTATCCACGCTACGTGTGGGACTGTGCTATAGAGCACATGCCTCTATGGTCGTTGACGGATACATGGACAATAATTGGGGTCATGACACAGACCCCTACAGTCGTGCTTGCTACATCTTTCTTGTTGGTGTGACTGCTATCTCATAGAAGAGTGGAAAAAGGGATGTGTTACACACAGCTCCAGTGAGGTCGAGTACGTAGCACTTGGTACAGGTACGCGTGAAAGTGTGTCATTTTCCTGTCTATTGCAACAGCTTCGTGTGTCCATCCGCTCCATCACACTGTAGTGCAACAATCAAAGCATGAAAGCAATCACTCAGCATCACTCACGCACTAAGTACATCAACATTGAGCATCATTTTGTACGCAAGCGCATTGCCGCTGGAAACGTTCAGGTTGTCTAGGTCGACACTTGTCAACAGCGTGCAGCATTTCTCACCAAAGCTCTTCGTAATGGGATGTTCAAGGATGTTGTGCATTTTCTTGGTCTGCTACGTGCACGTGATGCTCTTGGTTGATTTTCATACTCCTTTTTGTGGATGGTGAGACTTGGTGTGATGAGGAAATGGAACAATGTGGGGCAAGGAACCAAGAACGGTTTAGCACCACGCACGAAGTTCCACACGCAAGTGAGACTTTAGAAAGATGAGTAAGACGGAATAGGACTTCTAGCGGGCGAGAGAGTATGTGACGAGCGGGGAGCGGCAAGCTCCTCCTCGCTTGTACTGCGAGGCACAGAAAAGCCTCAATCTTGAACCTGCTGGATGAATTATCCTGAAGCCTGCAGGATTCTGCCAAGACAACCTAAGTGTCACAAACCCCGGTGCTCACCCCCTCCAAAACAGTAGCAATAGGAAGCCTGGTGTTAATGCAACGACAAACATGTATCTATGAAGTATTTCTATCATGAGCCACAATGAGAATTGCCATGGCTCCACTTCTTGTGCACGTGTCACCACGAGGGAAGTTGTGGTGCCACCTCGAGCGTCACTCCAACATGTCACCTGCATCAGTGAGGCGAGTTTGCAGCGAGGCCAGAGGTCACGACATGTCTGTGGTTCATAAACCAACACTCTCTCATGACCCACAGCCGACGCACACAAGCAAAAGCTCACGGGTACCATGTGTTACAAGGTGTGACTAATGACTGTACACATGCACAAAACAACCACTCATCCAGGGACATCACGAAGACACAACAGTCCCACTACACGCACGGCTGCCTTGAAGACGTTACTACTGAGTGTCTGCTTCAAGAAGTCACCTCTCTGTTTTTGTGTGTCGACCCAAACGATCCGGACATCACCTGTAGCAAAGCGCTCACGCACAATGTGATGCTCAATATTTATGTGCTTTGTGCGTGTGTAATGCATACCATCATGTTGGGTGATTGCTTTGGTGCTGTGGTTGTCACATCCCAACGTGATGCAACGGATAAGAACGCGTAGTTGCTGAAATAAGCGACACAGCCAAACACTCTCACACGTGCCAGCGCCAAGAGCAACATACCCAGCCTCACTGGAACTGCATGCCACACAACCTTGTTTGCCACTTTTCCACAACACAGTGGTCCCTCCGACGAGGAAGTTGTAGCCTGTACGGTTGCAAGCATCTGTGTCATGGGCCCAGTCACTCTCTGTGTAGCCATCGACTACAACTGACGATTGTGCCTGATAGGACAGAACGCTCCGGGCAGTGGAGAGGGCGTACCTGACAACACATAGTGCAGCCTCCAGGTGTCGTGCTCTAGGGCACTGAGAGAACTGGGCCAGGAATTTCATTGAGAAGGCGACATTCGCTCTGGTTGTTGTCGCCAGGTACATGAGTGACCCGATGACGCGGAGATAGTCCATCATGTCGACTGCCTCTACGAGCTTAGACATGTCCAGTGTCTTGAGAAACCTCTGCCTAGCTAGTGTCATAGGCATCGACGCTGTGGGGATGACTCAAGTAGGGAGGCAAAGAGCTCTCCCAGACTGTGAACATACGCACCCTGGTGTACATGTAGGGTGCGACGCGATCGCTCACGCTCAAGCTCCATGCCCAAGAAGACACGAGCAGGCCCAAGGTCTTTCATCTTGTACGTGGACTGCAAGACGATTTTCACTGACCTGACAGCATCCTGGCTAGACGATGCTATAAGCAGGTCGTCCACATAGACGAGGACAGTCACGAACGGCATAGAAGGTGGAGTCACAAAGAGTAAAGGATCCACCGTACTATGTCGGTATCCTCCTTTCTCGATGATGGACGTGATCTCCTGGTTCCAGTACCAAGGCGAGTGCTTCGGGTCGTAGAGGGCCTTCCGCAGCCGCCAGACTCTGTCAGTGCCATCGGAGAAGCC
This sequence comes from Penium margaritaceum, assembly GCA_023375785.1. Lineage (NCBI taxonomy): Eukaryota > Viridiplantae > Streptophyta > Zygnematophyceae > Desmidiales > Peniaceae > Penium > Penium margaritaceum. Next base: position 135,797 of record SZWC01002258.1, read on the forward strand.
TAAAGACTGAACCATGTAGATCTCCTCGTCCAGCTTTCCATGCAAGAATGCATTGTTCACGTCCGTCTGTTCAAGCTCCGAGTCATGGTGATCCACAAGACTGAGCAATGCTCTGGCTGTGGTGTATCATCCGACCGGTGCAAAGGTTTTGTCAAAGTCGATGCCTGGGACCTGGGAAAACCCCTTTATCGTAAGCCTCGTCTTGTACTTGTCCAGAGCGCCATTGGGTTTGCCTTCCATCGGAAGATCCAACGAGCGTCAATGGCCTTGCGACCAGGCGGCAAGTCAACTAACTCATAGACCGCATGGTCATCCTGAGCTTTTAGCTCATCACGCATGGCGGCCTCCCACTATTGGACGTCAATGAAAGCACGTGCTTGACGCACCATGGTTGGCTCAGGTGGTAGAGCTGTGGTGGCTAACGCAGTGTGACACTATGCAATGCTCGAAACAGCCACCTCCAATGCGTGTGCATGCTCTGAGGCAAGGAGCGCATAGCCAAGGGCAGAGCTAGGGTGAATAACCCCTCTAGCCAAGCCTAGGGCATCCATGCTAGTAGAGAGGACAGGAGACAATCGAGTCTGAGATTGTGGGGGTTGTGCTGGGACCGCAGTGTCAGAGTGTTGAGGGAGCGCACGAAGGCGTCCTCCTTCGCACCAAAGGGGAGACCGGAGCACGGCCGGTGGTGGTCAGTGGCAGAGATGGAGTGGCCACATGAGGAAGGGAAGAGACAGGTGAGGTGGCCACCGGAGGCATGACCGGACTAGGCGGAGAAACAAGTGAGGGGATCGCAGCTGACTGGACAGATTCTGTGACAGGAGAGGACGGGGCAACGGAGAAGCTGCTGGAGGATGGGGAAAAAGTGGGTGCATGACCGGACGACGAGGGCAGCAAACTGGGTACCGGACCAGACGACGAGGACTACAACGAGGGTGAGAGCTACGGTGCAGCAGCACGGACTGCAGGGGTGGCAGGACCGACTAACCCCTCCCCAGCCAAGAGAGAGGCAGGAGAGAGGGGTTAGGGGACAAGCGACTGAGGTCATGAAGGAAGACCAAAGAGCAAGGCATTGTGGGATTCGATGACACGCTAAAGAACGGGATCCCAGAAATGCCAGGCCTTAGACTGGGCAGACACGCCCAGAAAGGGGTACAAGCGGCCACGAGGAGACAATTTGCCATCGCGCAAATCCTTGGGGAGCCAGACGGAAGCAATACTGCCCCAGATCCAAGTGAGGTGCAGGTCAGCGCGAGTGTCATACCACTGCTCAAAGGGTGTGACCGTACGGGGAAGAGGACTGTGGGGGACGCGGTTCCAGACCCATGTCATGTAGCTCATCGCCTCAAAGGCAAAGAGCGGGGGCAGGCCGGACTCGGAAAAGAGGGTGCGGACGTCGCCAGCCAATGTCCGATTCCAACGCTCGGAGACTCCGTTCTGCTGGGATGTGTACGAAGCTGAGGTCTCCAGACACACCTCGCGGGACTTTAGGAGGCCGGCGGTCGGACCAAGGAATTCACCACCACGGTCACTGCGAAAGACTCGTAATGACCGCTGACAGGCGCGTTCAGCCTGAACAAGCCAGGACTCGATGACGGAGCAAACGTCGCTCTTCTGATGAAGGGCAAACACCCAACAAAACTGGGAGAAATCATTGGTGAGGCATAACACATACCAACCAACGTTGCCCAGGAGGTCATGGGGCAAAGGACCCATGACATCCGCATGGACACGATCGAGCGGGTGGGAGGACTGAGAGTCAAGCGGAGAGAAAGGGGAGCGATGCATTTTTCCTTGTACACAGTCAAGACAAGCACCGGGGCAAGGGCCAGGGAAATCAGACGGAGAGAGACCAACAGAAGGCTGAAGGAAAGGCATACTGTGAACGTCATCAGAATGAACATGACCAGGGCGGCGATGCAAGAGACAGACAAGGTCAGGAGAGAGGGATGGAGGTATATTAACGAGCTTAGACCCCTGCACGGAGGAAGAAGAGGAGGCATAAAAGGGAACACGGTAAATCTTGCCACTTTGCACGCCACGTAAGACAGGATGGCCAGAGGGACGCAGACAAGCAGTGCCAACACCATGACTGGCACTGAAGTCCATACCTTGGTTGTCAAGGGACGACACAGAAAGCAGGCTGAGCTCGAGCGAAGGCACGTACAGAACTTCAGGCAAGTACAGGAAACCACTGGGACTGAAAAAACGGAAAACGCCAACGCCCTCAACGGGAAGCAACTGACCGGACTTTGTACGGACGAAGCGGACGGACCCGACAGGACCCAACGAGACAAACAAAGAGTGGGCAGACGTCATGTGGTGGGTGGCCTTGGAATCGAGGACCCAGAAACCACTGGAGTCACGGAAAGAGGGGAGAACACCAGAGGTGGCGACAGTCCCAATGGAGGACAGGGAGGAGACAGGTGGCTCACAGAGGGAGAGACAACAAGGAAGGAAGACAGACTGCCAGTGCTCAATCCACGGGACACACACTCAACGAGCCAAGAACGTGACGGGAGGGGTCCCCACGAAAGACACTGTCCGTCTAACATACGAGACCTCTGGCCGGCGATGCACCACTCTCAATTCCCTGATTGCGAAGGCACAGAAGCTAAAGAAGGGATTGCTCCAGCTTGCGCTCCCGATCACCGTGATCACCATCCACCGACGCCGGCGGGGCCGGAGTAGACACGCCCGAGGAAGAAGAGAACCACGGTGGTGTGGTATATGCGGAGGAGGGAGGATCCGCATAAGTGGGTGCACCAGATGGAGGAGGCCAGTCCCAGGGATAGGGACCAGGAGGCGGAAAGAACGGCATGCCACTGGTGGAGTGGGTGTGAGCAGAGGTAGTGACAGGCAGACACTAAGAGGTCGTGGAGACAGAGGGCGAAGGCACTGAGGAGGAGCCGGATGTACGAGCCCAGTGAGCGTGCATGGCCCTAGCCAGACAAAGATCTGGAGGGGCAGGACAAGAATGTGCAGAATGCTCGGAGGAGCTACAGTTCCAGCACATGACGGGACCGGGAGCCCGGGATGAAGCAGCGCTGCCCTTGTCCTTCCCCTTGCCTTTGCCCTTACCCTTGCCCTTCCCACGGCCCTGGGAGGCAAGGGCGGAGGGAGTAGAGGACGAGGTAGATGAGGAAGAGGAGGAGGGAGGAGCAGAGGAAGAAGCGGGTGCAACAGTGGTGGTAAGTGCAGCAACACCCGTGACGGCAGAGCAGTGGAGGCGCTTGTTCTGAAGGCTATTCCACCAGGCAGTAAGATGCTCGGAGGTGAAATCCCAGAGAGCTCCTATCCCAGGTGGCGACTTTGGTGGAACTGGTTATGAGGCAAGGTGCTGCAGCTCGTCAGCTTTGATGTCACGAAGAAGGTCGGACAGTTCCGGGACGATTCTGTTGACCATGGTGAGGATGGCAGAGAGCTGGCCAGGCGCTGCGTCGCCAAGCTCGCAAAGGAGCTTGAGACCGCGAGCCCAGTATGCAACAGCGGTCTCGTCACCACGCATGAGCTGCGTGTTGAACTAGAATGTGAGCACGCTCTGAGCGGCTTGGCCAGTGACAGTGGTGCGACGACGTAATATAGCATATGCGCCGATAGGGTCGGCCAAACACTGGACAGCAGGGTCAGCATTGAACGTGCCGACATCATCAATCAGCGACTCAAGAGCGGCAATGATGAGGACGCACACAGCACGGATAAACTCAATAGCAAGGGAAGTGAAGAGAGCAACAACTCTGGAGTAGTACTCCCACAGCTGCTCCCCTTGAGCCCAGGCGCGAAAGCACACCTCCCAAGAGGTGAAGGCCAGCCCACAGGAGAGGGAAGGCGCTTGCGAGAAGAAGTCATGCTGGCGCGACGCATGACAAGGGGCAGCTGCAGTGGAGTGACCAGTCTGAGCAGTGGCAGAAGTGCTAGAGGCATAGGTGGGACTGGCATTGGCGTCAGCTTGTGGGACAGCAGAGGCGCCAGGGAGGCGAAGCAAGACCATAGCGGTGACTTCATCAGCGAAGGCTGCACGATTGTCCTCTGCCACCTTAAGGCGGTCTTGAGCCTCCTGCTGAGCCTCGCGAGCAAGAGCCAGCTAACACTGAAGGGCAGCAATGACTGACTTGTCGTCACAAAGCATGGTGACGACGTGAGGACTCTGCCCGACAGATTTGGGCAGTGTTTCCCCAGCCCCAGTGGGCGTGGAAAAAATGGGGGTGCCTTAGGCAAGGTAGCTAAATGCTGCAAGACAGCCCATCCCAAGTCAGACAGGACAAGCCACCGTAGAGAGAACAAGGGAAGATAGCAGGGGACGAAAGCATCCAACATAGAGAATCATGCTATAAGCTGGACAGTGCCAACGGCACTGATCACAGCTTGAGGCTTCCTAGAATGTGTGATCTGACTATGGATTTAGAATCTACAGGAAAAACCATACGAGATCAACCCAAGAACGGGGTCGATCCATAAAGAATTGAGGAAGTTACGCCCGGCCAAATGTTGGACCGGCCGAAGGGAAAACATGTGACGGGAATTCATCCCCAAGGACCAAGGCTTGACCCTCGGAAGACCCAACAAGGCCGAAGCGCGCCTTGGGGCCCAGTTAGTCAATGAATCAAAGATCATTGAGGGCCAAGGGCGCTTCGGAATGGCGTCCCGAGGTGTTATTGCCAGAAAGGGCGCTTCGGGCGGCCGTCACCGCCGCCAGTGGTGCTGCCAGCGGCAGATTGCCGTGGTTCACGGAAACGGCCATATCTCGGTCGTTCCTCCACGGAATGATGCGATTCTTGGTGCGTTGGAAAGCTGAAAAGATGAGTTATGTGATACTAAGACAATCATGCTCATCCCAGGCCCGTACGGAGCCGCGCACGGCTCGGCGACCTCGGGTCGCCTAGGATGTGTCATCATGTACATATAGTCTTGTATGTTGACACTTGAATAACAAGTTCAGTTTACTCCCACTATGCCACACGTGTTTTCGTACTCCTCCAAGATGACCCTACGCTTCTGCAACCCCGGGAAGGTGTGTACCGACCTCCCTTCATTCGCCGTTACCGCCAGTTGGTGCCTGCACCATCCGGTTGAGGCTAGCACACCGCACCCGGTTTACACTTCGTATCAGAGCCACCCTTGGCTCAGGGGCACATTCATCTACGTGGCAATCTCTCCTGAGCCAAGGGTGGCTCTGATACGCGGGTGTCAAGCTGCGTCGGCTTCGCCAAACTGGCGGTGTCACCGACTACACCCGCAGGATTCGTGAGATCGTCGCCAATTGTGGCTTCGATTCACATGAATTGTGCTTCCAGTACAGCAATGACCTCAAGAAAAACGCCCGTGCTGTGACGGGGATGTACGACCTTAACGACGGCCTGTTGGCAATGATCGCAGCAGCTGAACGCTATGACTCGCGCGTGCAACAAGCTCATGCCAACAGCCACAACTCTTTTGGTGGTGGTTACGGCAAGCGGGCCGAGAGTGACGACACGCCCATGGAGATCGAAGCGTTGCAACAATGCAAGTGCTACAACTATGGCAAGCCCGGCCACATTGCGCGTGATTGTCGGAGTCCCAAGAAGGGCGACGGCAAGAGTAAGCGGCAAGGGAAGGGGAAGCAAGCCACAAAGGAAGCAGACAAAGAAACGAAGGAGTCGGGAAACGAGGAGAGCCGGGAGTAGATGGCATTACTCCTGGCTCCTCTCAGCCCAAACCGCCAGTTGACCGTCCACCCGAATACCTTGCGGCAATTAGGGGGGGGGGTTCTGAGGTCAAGGCATGGGATTTGGGGTATGAGGAGGAGCAGCTCGCACTTCTCTTGGAGGCCCGAGTGAAAGGCGTCAAGGAGAAGGTGGGGAGTCTGCTGGATTGTGGCGTGAGCCACAGTTTTGTGAGCATGGTGTGTGCTCGGAAGTGGGGCCTTGCGCTCATGAGCAAGAAGCGGACCGCTAACCAAGTGGACGACATGATTGAAGTGGGGTACCTGGCCCGTCCCCTCTCCATTCGCGTGGGGAAGCTTCACATAATGACCATATACTGGATGTGCCCGATGAAGGATTACGATGTGATCCTCGGTCGTGACTTCCTCCACAAGTACAACCCCGCCGTCAATTGGGAGGCGCGCACTGTCTCAGTCGAGCTCGGAGACAAGGAGTATCCCCTGCCTACGTGGTCCAAGAAAGAGGCCGCGGAGGAGGAGACTTGCGAGGAGGAAGCGCCGCAACAGTTGGTCCCTCGCAAGGAGGAATCGGCGCCATTAATGCTGAACTTGGTGTAGCTCAAACGCGCGATTCGAAAGAAGGAGCAGATTTTTCTGGAATTCGTGCGAGACGTGGAGGCTGATTTCGACGAACCAGAGGACGTGGCGCCTACTGTGGCGCATGGGGCGACTCGTGAGCCGCCGGGTGGCGACGCGACACGCATTGGTAAAGGTGCAAGCGCAACAGAAAGTGCAAGCGGACCGCCGATGCGCAGACGCAACGCTCAAGGTCGGTGACCGCGTGCTTCTCAACAGCGTGCACGGCAAGCTTTGCGGGGTCCGGTCGGACAAGTTGAAACCCCGCTGGCTTGGCCCGTTGAAAGTGCTCGAAATGCGGACACCCGTGGTGGTACGGTTGGCTCTCCCGCCTTCCATGCCTGTCCATGACGTGTTCCACATCTCCAAGCTCAAGCTCTACCATGATCCCGCTGCGCATTTTCCTGGTCGCAGTTCAGAGCCTCCCCCTCATGTGGTGATCGAGAGCGAACAAGAGTTTGAAGTGGAGGCCTTCCTTGACCACCGTCGTCGTGGCCGTGGATGGGAGTGCCTGGTCAATTGGAAGGGCTATGATGTGGCCCACAACTCATGAGAGCCTGCCTGCAACTTCAACGTTGGCGGGGTGAATGCTCTTGATACTCCTCCAGGAGTATCAAGAGCGAACCGGGACGGCTCGCTCCTAAAGGGGGGGGGGGGGGGG
>SZWC01002258.1:142788-158497 GCA_023375785.1 Penium margaritaceum
GGGGGGGGGGGGGGGGGGGGGGGGTAATGTAAGCCGGATAGTGCCAACGGCACTGATCACGGCTTGAGGCTTCCTTAAATTTGTAACCTGACTGTGGATTGAGAATCTACAGGAAAAACCGTGTGAGATCGACCCAAGAACAGGGTCGATCCATCAAGAATTGAGGAAGTTACGCCCGGCCAAAGGTTGGACCGGCCGAAGGGAAAACAGGTGACGGGAATTCATCCCCAAGGACCAAGGCTCGACCCTCGGAAGACCCAACAAGGCCGAAGCGCGCCTTGGGACTCGGTTAGTCAATGAATCAAGGATCATTGAGGGCCAACGGTGCTTCGGAATGGCGCCCCGAGGTGTTATTGCCAGAAAGGGCGCTTCGGGCGGCCGTCACCGCCGCTAGTGATGCTGCCAGCGGCAGATTGCCGTGGTTCACGGAAACGGCCATATCTCGGCCGTTCCTCCACGGAATGAAATGATTCTTGGTGCGTTGGAAAGCTGGGAATATGAGCTACGTGATGCTAAGGCAATAACGCTCATCCCAGGCCCATATAGAACCGCGCACGGCTCGGTGACCTCGGGTCGCCTAGGATGTGTCATCATGTACATATAGTCTTACATGTTGACGCTTGAATAACAAGTACAGTTTACTCCCACTGTGCCACACGTGTTCCCCTGCTCCTCCAAGAGGACCCTATGCTTTTGCAATCCCAGGAAGGTGTGCACCGACCTCCCTTCGTTCATCGTTGCCACCGGTTGGTGCCTACACCATCCGGTTGAGGTTAGCACACCGCACCTGGTTTATACATGCGGTGACAGGAGGCGACAAACTACGCAGAAAGGCTAAGAGCGCTGGAACTGCAGCTGCGGAGGCAGGGGAGAGAATGGCAATGGTGGAGGCGAATGGTACCTCCAGAGCAAACGCTCCCATGACGAAGGCAGCACTGAAGGTGGTGATGACTCCTGCGATGGAGACCGTCACTATGACGAAGCTGGAGACTACAGATGGAGTAGATGCTGTTGCAGTGACAGCGACAGACGTCGAGGTGCGGATCGAAGCTACAGTAGCCGCTATCGCAGATGCAGCTGAAGCTATCGTAGATGCAATGGCAGACGCTGCTGCAGAAATCTGCGTCCATATGTCAGCGGCTGCTGTAGCAATGGGACCGACGACAACCGCAGCCTCTGTGTACGCCTCTGTTGCACATCCTGCTGAGGTCGAGGCAGGTGCACAAGAGGCTCGAGCGTCTGTGGTAAACGTAGTGGTGACTGCTGTAGCTACGTCTATAACTGTTGCAGTCGTTGGAGTGAGGGCACTCACAAGGCTAACGACATCTTGAGTAAATGCAGCGTATAGGTCGGGAGCGACCTACGGCTGCAGAACCCCCCTCCCCGGAGAAAGAGATGGGGAGACCCTTACCGGTCGGTGGCGAGCAATCTGTGCGGATGACGCTGCTGTGGATGGAGACGCTCGGTCGCTGCTCATGTCTCTGCGACATCTCACGTGACGATGCGGTGGCCCTCCCTTGTAGTGAGAACCAAGAGAAAGCGCGCAGGAAGTGTCAAGAAGAGCCAGCATGGTGGGTGCAGCACCACCAAAGCGGTGCACTCACTGGATCGTCGTTATCACCGCACCCATACTACTGTTGCAGCTGCTGCTGCTGCCGATGCTATTGATTCTGTGGCTTCAAGCGCTATTGCCAACAATGTTGCTTCGGCTGCGCGTGCTGCTGCTGCTGCTGCTGCTAATGCTGCTACTACTACGGCTAACGCGGAAACTGCTACTGCTGTTGCCGATTTTGCTGCTGCTGCGGTTGATGCGGCTGCCAACGCTGCTGCTAACACTGCTGTTGCTGCTGCTCCTGATGCTGCTACTACTGCGAACGATGCTACTGCTGCTACGTGTACTGCTGCGGGTTCACTGGGCACTATAGCTCTTGCTGCTTCAAGGATGCTTGGTGGAGAGGCGGTAGTCGCATAAGAGGAGACTGCCGCAGTAGTTGGAGCTGATGGAAGAGTTGGGCAGCTGTGGCACTGAAGCCGCAGCTGCTGCAACTACTACAGCTGCTGCTGGCGTCCAGACGCACAAGCGGCTGCAATTGTGGGAGTCGCGGCTACCGCCGTGCGACTGTCACTGGCGTAGTCACGTGAACAAGGCGATGCAGCCTGACTTTCCCTATGACGCAAGCATGGGAGTGCGGTGGGAGGACCGGCAGTGGAGATTGCAGCTGTTGAGAGGTATGAGCGAAGTGAGGGAGGAGAGGTCCATGGGCAAGGGAAAAAGCCCTAACCCGTGAGTTGCTGCAATCGGCCACCAAGACATGGGGCCGAAGGCTAGGGTGGAGTGAGATCCTCCTCCCTAAGGACCTCTGCAACTGCTAGAGAGCGGCAGAGGTGGCGGAAGCGGCAGTGGCGACAGCGAAATGTCACACGCCAACAGGATCGCACCCGCGGTGTCACGCGCGATGTGTTCCCTCCTCACACTGCTCTGATACCAGTGGATGGTGAAACTTGGTGTGACAAGGGAATGAAGTAATGTGGGGCAAGGAACCAAGAACGGTTTAGTACCATGCACGAAGTTCCACACGCAAGTGAGAGTTCCGGAAGACAAGTAAGAAGTAACACTGCTAGCGGGCGAGAGAGTACGTGACGAGCGGGGAGCGGCAAGCTCCTCCTTGCTTGCACTACGAGGCACAGAAAAGCCTCGATCTCGAACCTGCTGGCCGAATTATCGTGCAAGCCTGAAGAGAGACAGGATTTTCCCGAGACAACCTAAGTGTCACAAACCCGGGTGCTCACCCGGGTGCAGTAGCACTAGGAAGCCTAGTGTTAATGCAACAACAAACATGTGTCTATGAAGTATTTCTGTCATGAGTCACAATGAGAATTGCCATGGCTCCACTTCTTGTGCACGTGTCACCACGAGGGACGTTTTGGTGCCAGCGCCAGCGTCACTCCAGCATCAGACACATGCATCAGTGAGGTGAGTGTGAAGCGAGGCCAGTAGTCACGACGTGTCTATGGTTCACAAGCCAACACTTGTCAGTCACTGTAGTTGGTGCCGCTTTGTTCTGCTTTGCTCTCAGTGGTGTGTAGGGTGTTCGTCAGTGGGTCATGGGGGACTGTTGGTTGTGGCTATAAGATCCGCAAGTGATTTCTTGACTCCACCCATAGACACACACAGCTGAAAATCCTAGGCAGCAGGTTGAGACAGCAGCGTTGTCGATGCAGCGTGCGGGCTTCCACGCTCGTTGCTTAAGTCTGCTGCCCCCTCAGTTTGCTGCTTTAGAGTCTAAGTCTGGAAGCTCTGGGTTTGTTACTCAGAAACGCGCACGCCAGTATTAGCGACAGAAAGCAGCTAAAAACTGAAAGTGACTGATTAGGAATGAAGAATGAGCAACAATGGGATACCCCTCTAAGTTCTAGCTCCCCCCCCACTAGTGTAGAACTTGTTACTCAGCTAACTAGCCAATCAGAAAATAGTCCTAGACCTATTTTCTTGCAGGCAGGGTATTCTTGGTGAGTCCTGCAGACGCCCGACAACCCAAAACCCGGGCGTCGTCCGTTTTGCCTGAAAACTGGACCATACCATAAAACCGACGCTGCGAACGCAGTCGTGCGGTCAGAATTAGCTAGAAAAATAGCAGCAAATAGTTATAGCTGCCCAAACCCAGGCAATGCCTACGACAGTCAGTGATGCCAAACAGGGCCGCACAGCACGAGACATGGACCCTAGGCACAACATGATGTTGCAGACGCAATGCCACAACCAGACAACGCTGGGTGCATGCAGACAGCACCTGCATTGGCAGTGACCGTCGACGGTCCGACCGCCGAGGAGGCATGCCGATGGAGCTGAGTGCACCGCCGGAGGGAGGAGGTTCCAGCAAATGGTGATTGGGCCTCAGCGTGCATCGGCTCCACCGAGCGACACTCCAGCAGCATCGAGTCTCGCCGTCAGTCATTTGCACGCCGATGTACACAAGTCGGGAGGACACAACAGAGTACAATAAGAGATGCAAAAAAACCAACACACACCATCACTGCAAGTGACTGAATGATATGACGCTCAAGGCGCACACATGGTGGAGTGAGCATCTCTGGCGTATAAGCCGAGAGCAAGATGGGAGCAAGCTTCATTATGTCCAGATGTGCCTGAGAGCAAATTTACTAGTTTCAACATGTGATTTGATCGAACATTTGAGAGTAACACACAGGGAGAAATGCATCCTTGTGGTTGATGTGATTTTCATGTCGATATGCATGCCTAGCTAGAAGAGGCCACACTCTCGGTCATACCAAAGTGTGAGAAAACCATTGCGGCATTTGCCAATCGGTTAAGGAACCCAGGGCGGCCAGACCCCGAGTCGAGCCACTTGCGTGACCTCGCTTGCTTGAATTGGAAACAATTTTAGGGCATGCAGGCCCATGCACAAACGAATATGAGCTCTGTGTGTGAGTGCGATGCAAGACGGCAAAAATTTGGCTAAGTCTGGAACGCTGAATATAAAGAACAAGGAGAGATTACAAATGAGCCCCTAGCGGGCTTATATAGGGGCGCCGCTAGCTAACCGCACCGGGCTCCGTCACTCCTGCTGAACCAAAATGAGTCAACAGGGAGAACACACTGCATACACCACGAGAGTAACAAAGGTGGTCTCCTCGAGGCACCGGAACAACTCTCCGAGTGCCCGGGTCTCGACCACCGAGAAAACATGAGCAGTGTCAAAACATCTCGGAATCAACGTCCAGACATCACAGACGGCTTTCCGAACATCGGAAGCCCCACAATAGTCATCGGGTCTCCTCGTCGCACCGGTACAGTCAACCGGGTGCGCGGGTCTGAACCCACCGAGAAAACTCTCCTACCTCCTGACAAGCCCACATGGCTGCCGGAACGCATCGACCGCGTCTCGCCGGCGCTCTCGTAGGCACTGGAGAAGTCTCGGTGCAGTCCGGTGTTGGTTTTTGCGCATCTCTCATTGTGCTCTGTTGTGTCCTCCCGGCTTGTGTACATCGGTGTGCAGATGACTGACGGCGAGACTCGACGTTGATGGAGTGTCGTCCGGTGGAGCCGACGCACGCTGAGGTCTACTCGCAGTTCGCTGGAGCCTCCTCTCTCCGGCGACGCGCTCAGCTCCATCGGCAGGCCTCCTCGGCGGTCGTGCTGCCGGCGGTCNGGGGAGTGTTGGTTTTTGCGCATCTCTCATTGTGCTCTGTTGTGTCCTCCCGGCTTGTGTACATCGGTGTGCAGATGACTGACGGCGAGACTCGACGTTGATGGAGTGTCGTCCGGTGGAGCCGACGCACGCTGAGGTCTACTCGCAGTTCGCTGGAGCCTCCTCTCTCCGGCGACGCGCTCAGCTCCATCGGCAGGCCTCCTCGGCGGTCGTGCTGCCGGCGGTCACTGCCACCGCAGTTGCTGTCTGCATGCGTCCAGCGCGTCCCATCGCGTCTGCGTCGTCATGCTCTGCCTAGGGTGTTTGTTGCATGTTGCATGGCCCTGTTTGGCAGCATAAACCATTGTGGGCACTATTTGGGTTTAGGCTGCCATAACTCCTCGCTACTATTTTTCTAGCAGATTCTGACCGCACGGCTGCATTTGCAACGTTGGTATTATGGTATGGTCCAGTTTTCAGGCAAAACGGACGACGCCCGGGTTTAGGGCTGTCGGCTGCCGAGCAGGCCTCACCGAGAAAACCTGCCAGCCTGAACTGAGCTATTTTCTGATTGGGTGATGAACTGAGTAACAAGCTCTACAGAGCTTCGGGGGGGCCTAGAACTTGGAGGGGTCTCCCATTGTTGTTCATTCTTGATTCCTAATCAGTCACTTGCATTTTTCAGCTGCTTTCTGACGCTAACACTGGCGCGCGCACTTCTGAGTAACAAACCCAGAGCTTCCAGACTTAGACTCTACAGCAGCGGACTGAGGGGGCAGCTGACATAAGCAACGAGCGTGGAAGCCCGCACGCTGCATCAACAACGCTGCTGCCCCAACCTGCTGCCTAGGCATTTCCTTTTTGGTATCAGAGCCAGAGCGTAGCAGCAGCAGCAGAAGACTGACGAACAGGTGTCAGGCAACGCCGGCGGACCCCCATACGCGCCAGTGCAGGGGAAATGTTGCCGGATTGTTTCTGGCAGCATTGACCCTCCTGGTGGCGGCTTCAGAATTTTTGCCACGGCCACTGGGCCAGGGGAAATGCTGCCGATTTTTTTTCGGCAGCACTGACCCCCACGCGTGACGCGAGGAGGTGAGCGGCAGGCGGCGTCCGACACCCGTGGGCGACGTCGCACGCGGCAACGTCACCCAGGTGCAGTGACTGGCACCAGCTTGGAGCAGCAGCAGCGGCAGCCATAGGCAACGGCAGTAAGCAGTGGCAGCAGCAGCCGACAGCAGCTGCGTGCAGCAGCAGCAGCAGGCTGAAGCAGCAGCTCGCAGCAGCCCGCAGCAGCAGCAGCTCGCAGCAACAGCTCGCAGCAGCAGCAGCAGCACCAGCGTGTAGCAGCAGCCCGCAGCAGCAGTCCGCAGCAACAGCTGGCAGCAGCCGCAGCACGCAGCAGCTGCAGCAGCGGGCAGCAGCAGCCGCAACCAGCAGCCGTAGCCAGCAGCTGCAGCAGTAGCGTGCTGCAGCAACTGCGGGCTGCAGCAGCCGCAGCCCGCAGCTGCAGCAGCGAGCCGCAGCAGCGAGCTGCTGCTAGTAGCAGCCAGCCGCGGCTGCTGCTGCTCGCAGCTCGCCGTTAGCGAGCAGCACGCAACAGCTCGCTGCTGCCTGCGAGCAGCAGCCCGCTGCTCGCAGCAGACAGCGGGCTGCTGCCCGCTGTGACAGAAAGAAAAAAAAAGAGAAAAAAAGCAACCCCATCCCGCAGCCCGCAGTAGCAGCGTGCTGCTGCAGCCCGCAGCAGCAGCGAGCAGCAGCTGCAGCAGCGTGCAGTAGCAGCAGCAAGCCGCAGCAGCCTCAGCAGCCGCAGCAGCTCGCAGCAACCGCCGCTACAGCTGCAACTGCAGCCGCAGCAGCAGCCGCAGCCACAGCAGCTGCAGCAGCAGCTACAACCACAGCAGCAGCAGCAGCAGCAGTAGCCGTAGCAGCCGCAGCAGCAGTTGCAGCAGCACCTGCATCCGCAGCAGCAGCAGCCGCAGCTGTAGCGACAGCAGCACCAACAGCTGCAGCAGCAGCAGCAGCAGCAGCAGCAGCAACAGCAGCAGCTGCAGCGTCTGCAGAAGCACCATCAGCAGCAACAGCGGCGGCCCCAACGACCCCCACTGCTGACGTCAGCATCCCGCTACTGACGTCACTGCTGACGTCACTGCTGACATCATCAACAAAGGAAGAAAAAAAAGGGGGGGAGAAAGGGAAAGGAGAAAACCCAAGGGGTGGGTAGAACTCCCACCACCCCTTCTGTTATCAGCAAAGACCAAAAAAACAAAACAAAACAAAACAAGGGACACCACACCATGGAAGGTAGCCCAAGTGGGGAGGGGTCCTCCTTTGTTGGGGGGACCCCTACCCCTCCTTTCTTGTAGCGCCTGCAGCAGCAGCAGCAGCAGCAGCAACAACACCAGCTGCAGCAGCAGCAGCAGCAGCCGCCGCCGCCGCCGCTGCAGCAGCAGTAGCAGCAGCAGCAGCAGCAGCAGCTGCAGCCCACAGGTGTCGTCGGTGGCAATCCTGACCCCCTCGCTGCTCTTCAGCAACAGCTCGCCGCCTTGACGCAGCAGCTTGCAGCGCTACAGCCCGTAGCCGCCCGGACTGCCACCAGTGGTCTACCGTCGTTCGTCCCTCCAGGGCACGCCAGCCCAGCTGTGTCTGCTGCCACGTACTACCTGGCACAGCAGCAGACTCAGCGCCAGCGGCAGACAGTCACTTCCATCCTTGGCCCCACTCCGGGTGCCGGCCGCAGGCAGAAGGACTTTGAGACGCCGTCGCCGCCGCTTCAGGCCGGCGAGCAGTTCCGGAGCTGGGAGCTCAGCTTCCGGATTTGGACGCAGGGTGAGGGCCTGTGGGTATACTACACCCTCCCTTATGACTCCACCCAGGCCAACCAGTTGTATGACGCTGGTCGCACCGTCCGTGCCCTTGTCCCTGTCGCCCCTCCCGCTTCCCGCCTGGCCTTAGAGCCTTTCCTCAGCGACGTCACGGCTGGCGACATCCCAGACCCTGCAGCCGCCTGGCACGTCCTCACCAAGCTCCATCGCCTGTCCAGCGATGCTGAGATCAGCCGTCTGCTCCGGGAGTTCAACTCCCTGCACATGGGGGAGACCAAGACGGTCACTGCCTACTGGCAGCGGGCGGAAGACATCCTCCGTCGTCTCGGCACATCTGCTCCACCCCCTCTGTCCGCGCTCCTCACCATCAAGCGCGGCGCCACTAGCGACTACGCAGACGTCTTTGTACACTACCCCCAGGACGTCCTCTCCACCATGGCGACCCAGGGCACCCTCATGCCCTGGGCATACGAGCTCTTCCTCCGCATTGAGGAAGCTCGCCAGGAGTCCCAGCTCCATCGTACGGAGGCGCTTGCATCCCCTGCCGTCGCCTCCCCTGCTGTCGCCTCCCATGCCGTTGCCTCCGTAGCCGTCGCCTCCCCCGCCGCAGCTGCCTCATCGTCGTCGGGGAAGAAGAAGAAGAACCGGAAGAAGGAGGGTCAGCCGCAGCAGCAGCAGCAGCAGTCGTCTACCGGGTCCAGCGGTGGTGGCTCGGTCTGCCACAACTGTGGTCAGCCCGGGCACGGGTGGTACACGTGCCCTCTCCCGACAGACGAGGCACGCGTCATCGCTACCATGCGGCGCCAGCGGGAGCGCCGCCTCGCCTCTGCCGCCGTCGCCGCTGCTAGCCCGTCCACTTTGACCTCGTCCAGCGGCTCTGTCACTCCGGCAGCTCCGCCTGTCCCGTAGACACCAGCGCCGCAGCAGTACTACCCGCAACCGTCGGTGCCTTTGCTCCCTTCACCGGCGCAGCCCTCCTACTACCCGGGCTCCGACGCCGTCACTCTGCACTCCGTCTACACTCGCGGGCCCTCCTCCCGTGAGCGTCAGCTGGAGCAGTTCATCGCTCTCTAGCTCGGCCTGCCTCGCCCTCCTCCCCAGGGAAGTACGAGTTGCATCACCTCCTGCTCTCCTGCCCAGCCCTGCATGACTGAGACTGAGCTGCGGTCATGTCCCATTTCCCCGTCTGTCTCGTCGTCACCCGTGGCCTCCTCCGCCCCTCTCCTTGATGATGTTGCTTGGCTTGACGATTGGCAGTCCCGTTTCGCGCCTCCATCCACCGCGTCCGCGTCCCTCGCCTGCTGCCATGTGACCGTTAGCGATCTAGCGACCCCGGTCCAGGACCCTGCTGAGACCTGGATCATCGACTCCGGGGCCACGCATCACATGACGGCCTCTCGTGAGGCCTTCAGTATGCTCGGTCCTGTCGGCGATGTCTCCGGTGTCCGGACGGGCTCCGGACAGGTGTTACCTGTCCGTGGTGTTGGCGTCGTTCGTTTTCGTGGTCCTGCCGGTGACGTCTTTCTGACCGATGTCCTCTTCGTCCCTGGTCTCGAGCTCAGCCTCCTGTCCGTGACTGCCCTTGACCGCATGAGCATGGATGTTGTGCACTCGCGTGGTGTTGGCACTGTGTCGTTGCGTCCGTCTGGTCTTGTCGTCCTGCACGCCACCGCNTGGTGTTGGCGTCGTTCGTTTTCGTGGTCCTGCCGGTGACGTCTTTCTGACCGATGTCCTCTTCGTCCCTGGTCTCGAGCTCAGCCTCTTGTCCGTGACTGCCCTTGACCGCATGAGCATGGATGTTGTGCACTCGCGTGGTGTTGGCACTGTGTCGTTGCGTCCGTCTGGTCTTGTCGTCCTGCACGCCACCGCCCGCGGCAACCTGTGGCACGTTCCTCGTCTCTCCTCTTCTTCTCCTGTCCCCTCCTTGTCGGCGGCCACAGGCCATGTGCTCGTCACCAGCACGCTTTCTCCTCAGTACACCCGCCTCTTGCACCGCCGCCTCTGCCTCGTTCACTCTGCCGCTGTGGACAGCATGCTTCGCACCCAGCCTGCCTCGGGCCTTGACCCAGAGACTTTCCCTCTCCCGTGCCCCACTGAGTGCATTGACTGCGCTCAGGGGAAGATGCACCGGTCCACGTACCCCTTGTCTGCCTCCCGTGCATCCGCCCCTCTCGACCTTGTCCATTCGGATGTCATGGGCCCTCTCCCCACCGAGTCGGTCGGCGAGCATGGCCGCTATGTCCTCACACTCACGGACGACTACTCTCGCTATCGCTGGGTCTTCTGTCTTAGGGAGAAGAGCGATGTCGCCCGGGCCATTCAGGACTGGCTTGTCCTCGCAGAGCGCGCGTGTGGCCGCTCCCTCCGCCGCTTTCGCTCCGATCGCGGTGGCGAGTACATGGGTGAGGCCACGAACTTCCTCGCCTCCCGCGGGATCCACCACGAGACTTCGGCGCCCTACACACCCTCCCAGAACGGTGTCTCCGAGTGGTGGAACCGGACCATGGCCGACGCCGTCCGCACTATGCGTGTTGAGTCCGGTCTCTCCGAGGGCTTCTACTTTGAAGCCATGGCCTACATGACCTGGGTCTGGAACCGGATTCCCCACGGTCCCCTTCCCCGTCAGTCCACACCGTACCAGCATTGGTGCGGTCAGCGCGCTGACCTCCGCCCCGCTCGCGTCTGGGGTTGTGTCGCCATTGTCTGGCTGCCCGCCCCACAGTAGGGCGGCAAGCTCGCCCTCCGCGGCCGTCCGTGTACCTTCCTCGGTGTCTCTCGTTAGTCCAAGGCCTGGCGCTTCTGGGACCCCTCCCGGCACTGCATCGTCGAGTCCCGGGATGCTCTCTTCTTCGAGGACCTGTTTCCTCGCGATCTCATTCGCTCCGGCTCGTCTGTGTCTATCCCGTCGCGTGGGGGAGTAGTGAGTCCGTCCTCCGTCCTACCGCGTCCGGGTGACACATTTTTCGGTCCCTCTGAGCCGGCTGCCTCAGTCGAGTCCGCTGGTCCCTCCGGGCCGGCTGCCCCAGTTGCGTCCGCTGGTCCCTCCGGACCAGCGTCCCCAGTCGCGTCCGCTGGTCCCTCCGGGCCAGCTGCCCCAGTCGCGTCCGCGTCCGCTGGTCCCTCCGGGCCAGCGTCCCCAGTCGCGTCCGCTGGTCCCTCCGGGCCAGCGTCCCCAGTCGCGTCCGCTGGTCCCTCCGGGCCAGCGTCCCCTGTCGCGTCCGCTGGTCCCTCCGGGCCAGCTGCCCCAGTCGCGTCCGCTGGTCCCTCCGGGCCAGCTGCCCCAGTCGCGTCCGCTGGTCCCTCCGGACCAGCGTCCCCAGTCGCGTCTGCTGGTCCCTCCGGGCCAGCTGCCCCAGTCGCGTCCGCTGGTCCCTCCGGGCCAGCGGCCCCAGTCGCGTCCGCTGGTCCCTCCCGGCCAGCTTCCCCAGTCGCGTCTGCTGGTCCCTTCGGGCCGGCAGCCCCCGTCGGGTCCGCTGATCTCTCCGGGCCGACAGCCCCAGTCGCCTCCACTGGCCCATCAGACTCAGCGCCGTCGCACGCCTTGCCACGCTACACACGTGGCCCCGGCGGCAGCCTCCGACCCAGGCCGTCGGTGAGCGTGCAGACCGTCGCACCGCGCTCGATAGCGTCTCGACCCCCCGTGGCTCCCCGTGCCTCCTCCATTCCCACGGTCGTGAGCGGGGACCCTGGCACCAAGGCCCTGGGCCTGACCACATCGGCCATCATCGCAGATCTGTACCCGGGCTCCGCATTGGGCTACGCCATGCTCCATCACGAGCATCGGCACGCTGTCGTGGCTGCCCTGGCGCGCATCCCACCTGGGGCGCGAGAGGCACACGCTCTCTCAGTCCGCTCCACAGCACGCTCGGAGGACCCAGCCACCTTGCGCGAGGCACGAGCCTCTCTTGAGGCCGCACACTGGGACGCTGCCTGCGCCGATGAGCTCGCTGCTATCCGACAGCACCACGTGTACGACCTCGTCGACCTTCCTCCAGGTCGGAAGGCCATCGGCGCCAAGTGGGTCTTTCGGCGCAAGTGGAAACCCGACGGGTCCTTGGACAAGTACAAGGCCCGCCTCACTGCAAAGGGGTTTGCCCAGGTCCCTGGGGTCGACTATGACCAGATCTTNCTCATTGCGTCGCCAGACACGGCCGCCATCCAGCGCGTCAAGGACCTGCTGCACGCCACCTACCAGATGAAGGATCTCGGGTCTGCCCGAGTCTTCCTGGGCATGGAGCTCGAGCATGATCGCTCCCAGGGCATCCTCCATGTCCATCAGGTTGCTTATGTGCAGACTCTGTCCACTCGCTTCGCCGAGGACCTGCCACTCGTGCCGAGCGCATCCTCACCCATGTCGCCCGATGGCCAGGTGAAGCTGAAGAGTCCTGACCCAGCTGTTGTGGAGGAGCCAGTTGACGTGACCACGTACCTGTGAGTCATCGGGTCACTGATGTTCCTGGCGACGACGACACGTCCAGACATCGCGTTCGCTGTCAACCTCCTGGCCCAGTTTTCTCAGGAGTCGCGTCACCTCCACTACGAGGCCGTGATCCGAGTACTGCGCTATGTCGTCTCGACTCCTCGGCGAGGTCTCATATTCCGCCGTCAACCGTCTGTTGTCGCAGTGGGCTACACCAACAGCGACTGGGCCGGCAGTCCGGATTGTAAGAGTCGCACAGGCTGGATCTTTCTCATTGGCGGCACGGCTGTGTCCTGGCGCAGTGGCAAGCAGGGATGCATTGCACGCAGCACTGCTGAGGCTAAGTACGTGGCTCTTGGATCAGGCGCGTGTGAGAGTGTGTGGTTGCGTCGTCTGTTGTCCGAGTTGCGTCAGTCCGTCCCATCCATCACGTTGCATTGTGACAATGAGAGTGCCATGGCCATCGCCAACAATGACGGCGTACATCACACACGCACAAAGCACATCAACGTTGAGTATCACTATGTGCGTTCATTGTTGCATGACGGCAGCATCATCGTCGTGTGGGTTGAAACAGCACGGCAGTTGGCTGACTTCCTGACCAAGGCACTGAAGCGCGACTCGTTCAAGAAGGCCGTGAGTTCGGTCGGCGTACGTCCGTGAGTGGCTCTCTCTTTATCTCTGCCTGCGTCTCTGCATGCCCTAAGGGAGTCTGGATGTTGACCGTGTCCCTGTCCGCCCATGTGCACTACGCCTGTGAGTCATTGGGGAGTGTTGGTTTTTGCGCATCTCTCATTGTGCTCTGTTGTGTCCTCCCGGCTTGTGTACATCGGCGTGCAGATGACTGACGGCGAGATTCGACGCTGATGGAGTGTCGTCCGGTGGAGCCGACACACGCTGAGGTCTACTCGCAGTTCGCTGGAGCCTCCTCTCTCCGGCGACGCGCTCAGCTCCATCGGCAGGCCTCCTCGGCGGTCGTGCTGCCGGCGGTCGCTGCCACTGCAGTTGCTGTCTGCATGCGTCCAGCGCGTCCCATCGCGTCTGCGTCGTCATGCTCTGCCTAGGGTGTTTGTTGCATGTTGCATGGCCCTGTTTGGCAGCATAAACCATTGTGGGCACTATTTGGGTTTAGGCTGCCATAACTCCTCGCTACTATTTTTCTAGCAGATTCTGACCGCACGGCTGCCTTCGCAGCGTCGGTATTATGGTATGGTTCAGCATTCAGGCAAAACGGACGACGCCCGGGTTTTGGACTGTCGGCTGCCTGGCAGGCCTCACCGAGAAAACCTGCCAGCCTGAACTGAGCTATTTTCTGATTGGCTGATGAACTGAGTAACAAGCTCTACAGAGTTGGGGGGGGGGGAGGGGGAGGGGGGGGCTAGAACTTGGAGGGGTCTCCCATTGTTGTTCATTCTTGATTCCTAATCAGTCACTTGCAGTTTTCAGCTGCTCTCTGACGCTAACATTGGCGCGCGCACTTCTGAGTAACAAACCCAGAGCTTCCAGACTTAGACTCTAGAGGAGCGGACTGAGGGGGCAGCTGACTTGAGCAACGAGCGTGGAAGCCTGCACGCTGCATCAACAACGATGCTGCCCCAACGTGCTGCCTAGGCATTTCCTTTTGGAGGCCTGTCGTGTCGTCACGCCCTCCTCTGCCGTATGCCCCGAATGTGGGTATATCGGTAAACTAGCAGTGTCGGTCGTGACGAGTGGAAACCACACAAACCAACAGCTTGTGACTCCTAATGTTGTCAACTCTTGCTAATTTTTCACACAAGGAGTGTAGCGCCTTACCTTTTACACCGCCATGGCCTAAAATGTCCTCTTGTATACGAGGCGTCTTAAGCCGAGAGTTGGCACCTCCTACACATCTATCAGCCCTCATGTCCTACCACTCCCCACTCCACATATGCAACCCAAGTGCAAATCACACCCATGGCACACGTTCCTCTATGGGATCTTTTCGCTCGCACTCTCCTCCAACACTCCCATTCAGATTATGCAAGACCAACCACGCTTTCCCCCTCACATTGCAGTTTTTCAACAGTGCTTCAGGTACTCTTCCATGTTCAAGCACCTCATTACTTTGATCTTGGTGCACAGTGATCATTCACTTCTGCTGCAGCAAATGTACAACTAGACAGGTATCATCAATGCTACTACAAACTTGTCCTTTTCCGCCGTCAGGGATTCTGGCGCAGTTGCGTCTACATCCTTGTCAATAGACCCACACACCACACTGCCACTTGCATCCCTTACCCCCGACAAACTAACCGAACCTCACATTATGCACAAGCTGGTTCCTACTCCAAGTCAAGGCTGCTGCAGCGCCCCCCAGTACCCCCCCCCCCCCCCCCCCCCCACCCCCCCACCCTCCAAATACCATTCCAGGACAGCCTTTCCACTACGCCTGCATCGTCCTTCGCTAAACACAGGTCTTTAGTCGTCGCAACCTGGACCAATGATGTTGAGGACAGTTCCGTCCATCCGATAGGCAGCCCCACCCACCCACAGCATCTGTGGCACAGGCCTCCACCACCCTACAGAGGGCCTGAAAGGCCATACACGCGCGCACAACACACACGCCCTGCGACCGCAACAGCCTCTCTACCTGCGGGCGGCGCTGGAGGTGCACCAGCATCCCAGCCAGGTGCTTTGGAGAGGGCACACACAAACACAACTCCGCCAAACGGCTGCAGGCGTGCGAATCCACACCACACACAGAGGCCATATGCCTTTCTTTCCCTGTAGCTGTGGTGCACCGGAGGTGGTGTCTGGTGTGGGTTCATCAACGTCGCCGTGAGTCCGTCCATCGTCTTGGAGGGTTGGCAGTGCACCGCAGTCAGAAAAGAGACTTGTTTTAATAAGTGGACTATCTTCTGCAAGTAACTCGTCTTTCAGAAGGATCATCCTCTTTCAGAAGAAAGAGGATGATCCATTTTTCAGAGAATGCGGCGCTTTCGGAGGTAGGCAAACATCGCGACGAAGAGGACGAAGCTTCCGAGAAGGATACCACCCGTTGTCAACCAAAACGCCGTCTGCAGTTGGCGTCATCGCAAAGAAAAAAAATGTTCAGACCAAACACAGGAACACAACCGCAGAAGCATCATCTCAAAGCACCAGTATGAGCATCAGCAGCAGCAGCAGACAGCAGCTGCAGCAGCAGCAGCAGCAAGGAAGTGCAGCATCACATCAGCAAGCCCTGACGCAAGAGAGCGTGAGAGAGTGAGAGAGAGTGAGAGAGTGAGAGAGAGAGAGTGAGAGAGAGAGAGAGAGAGAGAACGAGAGAAAGTGGGGGGGGGAGAGAGGGAGAGGGA
>SZWC01002258.1:189799-194799 GCA_023375785.1 Penium margaritaceum
AGGGTCGCGATCCCTTTCAGTGTTTTAACATCAACTAAGGGGGAGTCCCGAAACTGACTAAATTAGTTATGAGTTCGAACTATCGATTTGCGGGGTGAACTAAATAGTCAGACGAAAGCACGAATTTATATAACTACTGGGTTGAGCTAATGGTTATGGCCCAAATAATTGTTGCTGCAAGACTCCATTTGCACGCACATCGTCTCGACGTACCCCCTTGTCTAAAGGGCCTCCCCTCTTGAGCGCTTCGCCTCCTCAGTTGTTGCTTGCTCTCTCCTTGGACCACATTCTTGGTCCATGCACAAGCTTGGCGTTGAGAGGTCATTCAGCTGTTGAGAGACTATTTGTGGGCTCTCCATATTGAGGTCGCTCAAAGCGTCCTCAATATCTCCATGTGTGCAGGGTCGCCACGTCACGCGCTCACCCTGTCACTGGTGAGTGATGACAGTCGTTGTCATCCTTTGAAGCTTGAGCTGTAACTACTGCTTCTTGCTGATGGCACACGTCTACTGCTCTAATCGCATGTTGAGCATGCTCAGACGTCCTTGTGCTCTGATACCATGTTGGGGTTTTGGAGCCTGCAGTGACGAAGTCACCACGTGCTCTAATGTAGCAAGGGGGTCTTGCTGTTGTCCAGCATCTCTGTGCCCAGCAAGCAAATCTTGTACTCCAATATGCAGAAGCGAAAGACTTGGATTGAAACTTGTAGTTGAAAAAGACTATCAAGTACAAGTATGGTACAAGGAAATAGCGGCGAAACACAGCTCAGCTCAATGCTCTGACAGAACCTGCCACATCCGAGGGCGCAACACCTTGCTAGATCGTCAAGGCTGTCATTGCAAGAGTCTCAGCACGATCACCATACTTTCAGGTGAAATGGCCTCCAAGTTGTCAGCGCAGCCTCCTCTCCACGGTGGCAGCCACTTCCAGACTTACTGGGTCGTGAGAGGACTTCTTCCCTCCTAGCCAAGCTGGCAGAGTGCTGCCAGGCTTACTGGGTCGACATAGGGGAACTCCAACAAGACACACACGTTCTAGATCCTCCTCACTAGGCTGATAGAGCACTGCCAAACACACTGGGTCGACAGAGGGAGAATCCAACACAGTCCGATTTTCTAGACAGAATCAACTCTGGGCTCTCACGCCTAGACACAACTCTTGGCCCACAGATGGGCAACGTCAAGCAAGACAGCTCAAGTTAGGCAGCTTGAGTCTTGCACGTAGTCTGGCCACCACAGCGAGGTAGTTAGGCCTTCAAGTAGTCAGGGGCGTCCTCCTGTCCAGGCTGGCAGACTGCTACCAGGCTTACTGGGGTCTTGAGATGAGAGCGACTGTAGAGTCTTGATCTGAGGTGTTGTCTGGTAAAGATGGACTGCTCGTCGAGTTGTTGGAGTTGCTTGTGGCATTGCTTATTGAGTTGTTGGAGTTTCTGCGGGAGTTACTGGAGTTACTACTGGAGTTACTAGACTAACTGAGTCTAGTCTGCTTTTATACTGGGATCCTGGCAAGTTGACCAGCTACCCTGTGCCTAGATGAAACGTCCTACTTCAAGGTCGTAGCTTCCTCCTGAAGGAATTTTCCTGGTCCAAGGCACGTAGCTCCTCGAGGAAGCTTCCTAAATGTTGGCAACTTGGTCGTGGTCCCAGATGCTGGGTCGTGCATGTTGCCGCTGACGTAGGACGGTCCCCACTCTTGGCTCCGCATGCAGCTCCTGAATCGTGCATGTAGTAGCTGATGTAGTTGCTGATTCGTGCATGTGGTAGCTGATGCAATGTTGAGTCGTGCATGCACCACCTGATGCAGATTGGTCCCTGCTTTAAAGCCCTACTTGCATGTGCAGATGCAAGCGGTCCCAGTAGTCCAGTCAGGTGTAGCCCCACCCTGACTGGTCTCGGCCAAGTACCCAGCAGTGCTTGCTTGCACTGCGCAGCTGCTGACCAAGCTAGGCCAGCAGGCATGCACAGCCCTGTTGTGCATGCAGCACACAAATCCAGGCTCCTTTCCCCCCTTGGAGCTGGATGCCAGAATTTAATCTTGCCTGTACATCAGAAATTCACGGCCGAGCCGCACCCGAGTATTTACGGATAAAACTTCGTAACTTTCCGCACAGACCTCCGATTGTCGATCTGACTGTGACATGTCAAAGCTGTTGCTCAGTGTTGTTATTTCTCACTCCAACGAAGATGTTATAAGGGTGCTTATGTATGATACCAGGGCCATTCCAGCCGGATGTCTACGCTCCCCTAAGCACAAGAATAATTGTGGGAAAATCAAGTTGGTCAATTTATGGACAAAAGTGAAGCGTTAATGATGTGCTTCACCATTCAAGTTGACCATAGTATGGCATTCATTTGACATTTTGATAAATTATTGTTCTTAGTAATCAACGCATTCTATTCTTTAGATGACCCTATGGTCCATATTCCACTTCTTCCGATGTAAGGTATCGTACTAGAACTTGAGAGGTTCAATGAATAGTTTTTTGCCCATTAGTTTGTGTTGGTATAATTCTGTGGTTTTTTTTTTGTGTGTAAGAATACCACTTTGGACAACGGTCTACTTCACAAATAAGAGAAAATAATGCATGGGTTTGAGCCTTTGTGTCTAGGGAATAGCAAGAAACGCGAGCAATAGCATAGTGTGGAGCGTGCAGCTCGAGTGAGAAAAAACATGCTTTATTGGACAGACTAGTGTGAGTACATGGATAGGCAGGATCACAGAGATTCAAGGATTTAAAAGAAATCCTCTTTGAAGCTGTTAATAGTGGGGTTGTACAAAAACATGACCGAATCATTGGCTGCACGTTCTTAGAACTTGCGCTGCCCCACCTTGGACCACCCAGAAGACACCAATGCGCGCTTCACGAGGTCAGGACGATCACTAAGGCTAAGTCAAGCATCCAGCAGCCATCCAACTGATGCCTCCTTCACCAAATTCATGTCGAGGTGCAAGGTCCCATGGTCGAGCAGCGTCTTTACCATACATAAGGAATAACCATCCCCAGTCATGGAAATGGCCAGGACCATCGTGATGCTTTGCTTGTCATCCCTACCAAAAACAAGGACATGCTTGCTGCCAAACGTGGCGTACGTGGTGTCCGGCAATGTCACGAGTTGAATTCCAGTGTGGTCAGAGTTCACTACAAACTTCTCGCCGATGGTGTAAAACTTCACGAAGACCGTGGTCCTGAGGTACATCTACTAAAATCGCTTTGGCCAAACATGGGGAACGCGTTGCGAAATCGAGGTAACATGACCTCATGTCCACTTCAGCTCACGGAGCACGAAGTTGTAGCAAAACGTCATAGAAAATAGTTGCTCAAACGGTTTTTCGTTTGGGTCGATAATCCCGTCGTCCTTGCACAGTTATAACATGGTGTACCAAATGATGATTGCGTTCATGGGGGCTTTGTCGTGGGGGCATAGCGAGCAGGGTGTCGATCATGTGATGCTTCAGCTTCTTGTCCTTTATAAAGTAGCCTAGGCGCCCATGAGAGCCATGTGCACGTTTCTGTGTAGCTTCACCATAATTGCAAAGTATCTTTGGGCTCTTCCATAGCATATTGCGAAATGTTGGGTGCAGATTGCATAGATTGTCTT
Organism: Penium margaritaceum; assembly: GCA_023375785.1. Taxonomy (NCBI): domain Eukaryota; kingdom Viridiplantae; phylum Streptophyta; class Zygnematophyceae; order Desmidiales; family Peniaceae; genus Penium; species Penium margaritaceum. The sequence continues at coordinate 193,399 of SZWC01002258.1, forward strand.
GCTTGAACCACCGGCGGATAGTGGGAACCGACAACTCGTCCTATGGGCAATTCCCACTAGGTTGACGGTAAGCGATCCACGGGTAGCAGAGTGCCTTGCCGTACGTTGCGTTCTTAGGATCCGCCACGGCAACATGAATGATTCTTGCATGTCCCTCTTCAATCCAGTTGCGGTACCGATGGCACTTGGAGGAAGATGCGCTACTTAATGAGGATGGTTACGAGGCTGACGTTGTGAATGCTGTCAAAAAAGGTGGAAAGTCGGACTCTTTGTCCTAGTCCTCCATCTCCTTGTCCACGTCACCAAAATCAAGCATGTTGGCTTGTCAACGCCGGGAGGAGCAGAGGCCGAACTCGACGCCACTGTCATGAGGTAGTGGGCGAAAGTGTGCGCGTCCACGACCTTGGGCGGATGGCCCGGATGATGCTTGTGGCGTGGGAAAGCCACGATACAATTCTTTGACTTCTCTGCGCTATGCGTCAACATGTCTTTGTACTCCTTGTGCCGAAGGGTTGGAAGTATGATGTGTTCTCAAGCAGAGCCGCCATGGCGAGGAGGAGGTAGTCAAGGTGTGAATAATGCTAAGAGGTTATGTAACAACTATTTGTAAACAACATGCAAATGATCCTAGAAGTACCATGGCTGGCGATGAGACACAAGGAAGAAATGACATTCGCTTGGGCACACAAGTCACAGGAACCGACACGAGAGCCTCACGTGTGCCTCGGCACTCAAGCCGCTAGCGTTTGATGTGAAAAGTTCAAACTTCTAAATTCAAATGACACGCGGCAAAAAGAGAGTGGGCCCGGACTTGAACGAGACCTCAAAATAAATAACTTAATTGTGTTGGTGTTGAATTAAGCCATCATGTTTTATGTTTGTGTAAAATAAGAGAACACACTTCTTTTATGTTAAAACAAAAACTTGTTTTTCACAACCTTTTCGGTGCAAGTACAGTAGTTTCTTGCCTTCGTTTTTCCAAATTAAACTCGTCGTCTATACCTTCAATAGAGAGGATCCAAATGATCCTTCTCAAGAAGGTCTCAAGTAAGGACAACTTGGATTCATCCAAGACAGTAATGTGGAGAATGAATTAATGCCAATGTGGATGAACTGGGATGGAAGGTTGTCAATATAGGAATTTGATCTACCTTTGATTACTTACAAACATGTAATGACCCATCCATGAGAATCCTATCATTTTATCACAAAGAACAATGATCCTAGTGCGGATACCGTAAAATTGTTATCGCAAAAAAGTGCTCGGTATTAGTGGTAAAGAACATATTTCAAGATGCTCATTTTTTAAGGTAATTTCTCAACACATCTTCTATACGATGATGTTCTAACAACACTATGTGACTATTTGTTCCTTTCTTTCTTTTTGGTGTATGTGTGTGT
>SZWC01002258.1:197299-203146 GCA_023375785.1 Penium margaritaceum
GTTGCTCCTCCGACTCAACCTGGTCTTATACATCATTTGTTTCACAATCTACCCAATCATTCTATATTTCCAGAAACATTGCTACGCATTTAGCGTCAGTTATTATTCCTACCTCTTAAGGGTTTTGGACACGCTTGTTGGGGCACCACAAGCGCATGTACTCATGGTTCCTATACTTTAGACTTATGTGGTTGGCACAATCCTTCCCCACTACTCACATTGAGCACAACATGGACACACGTCTATAAAGGAAACCATGTAGGTTCCACCCCTCTAACATGCATTGAGGATACAAATGATGAGACCAATAATGCTCGACTCGTAAGTTTCCAACCAAGCTATTAGAATGACTACGAGGGTACATAAGTTCTTCTCTCAAGTCTAGATGACAACATGATTTCACAAGTATGCACATAAAGTATGCCGAAATTCTAGACGTTTCTAAAAATGCAAGTAAATTGGCCAGAGTCTATTGCTCATGCAATCTTGCTCATAGATCCATGTGCAGTGCCCACCAACTATGAGAAAGCGTCAGTACATCTACCTTGGATTCGGTCATGTTATTTGGTAGATGGCTCGTCATGACAAAGGAGGGGTAGTTGAGACTGCTTCATTTTTCATGTAGTAAGTCTTGAATGGCCAAGTGTGATTGCACAAATATGTGAAGAAAAAATAATATAGTTTTTCAAATTGTCCCATGGCCTTGTGTTTAACCTCTTTTAAATTATTGGATTTATTATGGCCTCAACATGGTTGAGGGGAAAATAATCGAGACCACATTTCACGTAGGATCCCAACCTCCTCATTTTTAAAAAAGAGAAAAATTATGGTCGATATGAGTATGGACGGGGCACAAACCGCCTAAAGTTACTCCAAATTAAGGATTATCTCTATGGGAGAATGAGCGTGAGGAAGATTGTAGTTTTCCTTTACTGATAGGTACTCGTAATGAGTGTGCACATTTGCTTAGATATGTCAGGCACACGAAGCGAATGTAGCTTTCAGTGTTTTGCTTCCACAAGAAGCTACTAAAATACTAAATACGTCTAATTTGATCAGTCTTCCATCGCCAAAGAGGTCCATTTCATTTGGAAACTCAAGTCATACCTAACAAATGGTGGAGATATCCGTCCATGAAGAAGATGTAGTAGTGTGTTAGTGCTTACCCGTACATGCCACAAGTGTAAAAGGCACACATGAACAAGGACTTGGAGTCCTTATTTACAAAAGCCAACGCTTTAGGGTTGATGCACCACATCTACATGAGTAAATAAGATTAAATGCTTCTTTGCAAAGCATCATAATGAAGCCCACACGTTTTCTTCACTCTCCTATGATGTCCTCTCAAATGTACTTATTTACCCACATAGCAGACATATACCTAATGGACTAGGATAATAATGAGTGTGGAATAATGAAATACATAACCAATCACATCGTGATGTTCTTTGCTAGAGTGTCATGCACATGATGTAGCACCTATGCTATACTATAAGTAGGATTCTCCACATAATGTAAGGGTAACACTTGTCGCCTTGGTTCTTTTGCATAACAACATCAATCACCCATCCTTGTTCAAATGATGTACCGGTATTCCATTCAGATCCGCGCTATTTCATTATCCACACTTCAAAAACATCTTCACCTCATTCAAATCCATGATAGTTACATACATTTTCCATTCCGTAGTCTCATATTGTCTACACTCTGCCATGTTGGCAAATCCATGCCTCCTTGTAGGGTTTAGGGTTTAGGTTCTTAAATTCGACGTTTGGGTTCTTTCTAATTATGTGATCCTTAATTTCGATGTAAATTTTCAGGTTTGAATTATTTATGTGGTCCTAATTGGTCGAACTCGTGGAAAAATGGGACTTTAAATTCGATGAAGGTGGTTGTTCATCATTTTCTGGTCCTTAAATTTGACGAAGTGCATCGAGTGGGCGGTCGGTGCGTACGTCGCGCATGCATTCTCGAGGCGGTCGAATTCAAATTTCAAACTTTAAACAGTCTGGTAGACTGTTTGCACGTGTCTCAGACCAGCTCGCCTGGCAGCTCGTCAGAAAAGCTGTTAGACGTGTTGTCAAGCGACCGAGTTCGCCGCGACAACAGTCGCGTTAAGCTTGGTCGCTCGCGTGAGAGGAACAGAAACTTCTTGTTTTAAGCACGTCACCATGCTCGAGCTCCACAGAAGTAGCCAAGAAAGTAGGGAGTGGTGAGCCTGGGGAAATGATTAGAGGAAACAGCTAGGTGTCACTATAAATTTGATGAATTCATTTTTTAATTATTTTTGTGGTCCTTCAAATTCGATGAACTAAATATCGTATCCTATTTTGATCACACTAGAAATATTTAAAATCGAAATTAAAGATCAGGGGGTATTATCCCTCATCAATCTTCCTCTAGTCCTGGTCAAAACTCCATGTCTGATGAGCATGCAATTATATTACAAACGTAATGTACAAAATGGTGAAGCATCTGTAATGCATGAGTTCTGAAGTGCATTTTAATTTCAAGATATAGGCTATAGTGGTGTGTGGTGGTCTTTCACACTCACGAGAACCCCGGTGCTCACCTCCATTCACATTACTTATATGTGGAACATAATTTGCTACATTCATGGAAGTAACCACATGGACATGGTCACATACTCACCGTATCCAAGAGCCTTGCAACTATATCTGAGGACCACAAGGGATGGCCCGAGCAGAACAAATGAATTGCAAGGCACCACTGAAGTTCTACTATTGGTACTTCTTACAATAAAGGTAACCTCTATATATGACTCCATGGTGTGTGGTAAAAGGTGGTGATTACGGTAACATGAATGCACTTTTTTGGATGAGGAATTCCCTATGCTTTGACACATGGCGGAAATGTGTTACTCCCTACAAGTAGGATCCATAGGAAATAGGCACTAACTCCACTACAGTTTATAGTGTGCTTTAACGATGTTGGGTAACATAAGAAGGATCTTGATCGTGAGGAGCACGTACAAGGAGACTTATCAATGTTAAACTTCTTTATGTAAATTAGTTCATTATAGTGCCACTACATGTGGATGTGTTACTAATGCCTTCAAACCCTAGGGTATGCATCTTGCATCCATCATTAAGTCACAAGAAGAAGCTTTGAGTATTAATTTTAGGAGCCTCCATTTGCCCAAGAATCATTACAAAACATGAAAAAAAAATTATACTATTGTGTATGTCCAAATATATCAAAAACCCTCTATGTGTGCTTTATTCAATACCATACACTACTTTCTCTCACGTCAAATGGTCAACGTGGCCCTATTCACAAAACTTTGGTGAAAAAGTACTTCTCAACGGGTGTATGGAAGAAAATATATCCCATAGATATGTAGAATACCACACGCACTGAAATCCTCTTAACATGTGAACTCTAGCAAAATTCATGTAATGTGCATGTATTTTTTATAATTCTACCATCAAGCACAACTACAACATCATCAACGTAGGGACTTTATGCTTTAGAAAACTAATGGGAGTACATTATGGGGAACATATGGGGGAAACGTAGTTTTCCATTGCAATGAATATGACAAGAATTCTGTGAAAGCAAGACATTTCTTGTCAAAACCTCCTTGGTAAACCCGATACGTGCCATTTCATCAATATTGTTTTATTCTATGCTTAATTTGTTGTGGCCTCCCCCCTTTCAAGGCGATCCCATATGAAGAATGATAAAAACATCTTGTCAACTAGATGTGGTAAAGATGGTGCATCCAACTTCGTGAGTTCTGTTATAGAGACTACATAATGGGTGGCTATAAAATTGACCAAGAACTGTCATATTATGTTTCCTATATAAGTTTTATTATTGGAAACGTTTTCTTCTCTGAGAATCTAAAATTTACCTATGAAGTATGCTGAAGTTTCCTTAATGACCAAGTTGTTAGCAGACTATAATATTACTAAAATTGCATTATGATGTGGTAAATGATTACATTGTCATCAATGCAGTTGATGAAGGAAAATAATCAATGGGAAGATAAAATTTATCATCTACATGAAAGTCAAGTGACATTCTTTTTGAAAGAGAAATATATGGAGTTTTTGACAACATGTATAAGTGCCAGCCATTAATTCTCCATGTGCTCTAATCGTGTGATTGCTTCCTTTAAGTCTTTGTAAGAAGAATTTTCTGTTTTGTTGGAGTCCATTAATATTGAACAGTTCTTAAAGGAAATGGGAAAAACTAGTAAATTTAGTGTCTCTTCGAGCCAAGGACATGGGACACGTTTACCAGGAGATGGGTCATTTCATGAAAATTCCATTGAGTTGTAAGAACCACATATCATCAATTTCAAGTAAAATAAGCCCCAACAAGAAGAATATTCACTTAGAAAAAAGGCTTAAAATGTAGGGTAGACATTAATGGACATTATGATGGGGTAGAATTGCACAATCGATGTCTTGTCTAATGAAACAAAATGTCAAAGGTTCATGGGAAATTATTTTTGTAGTGCTATTTGCCAAACCTGGGGCTATTTGTTTGTACTTTCAACTTGCAAACATTTCTTCCATGCATGGTGAAGGAAATGCAACTTCGAGAACTCCATTTTTATGATTCATAAGAGCTGAATTTGTGTGATTAAATCTTGAACCTTGTGTATGGAAACATTAATATTTCAAATATTATCTGAAAAAAATACGCTTTATGCATGTATCATTAGTAAGGAGCAAATGGGTTTTTTATACAGTTTTAGAGCTACATGCATGGTAGGGAGACGTTGCATGATGTAATGATTGTCCATTTTCTTTTTTCGAGGTCCCTTCTATCACTTCCTGTGTTCATAATCCTCCTTTCTTCTCTCTCCAGATTTTTGTGTTAACGGTCGTTGTTGGACATTTTCTCTCACATCGGTGCCCATAGCAACTCGTTTTGGCATATTGGTACTATCTGGCATTTTCAGGGGTTTTGTGGCGTGAGACTGTTAGGGTTGACCCATGTTATTGTGTTGCAGCACTGAATGCAAACTATGTTACGTTGGCATGTAGCTGCTAATAAGTTGCTGTAGCCCTTGAGGTGTAGCACGTCGCACAAAATCTTCTCGGTCACAACATTTCAAGAAAACCATCAGCTTTGCGAGCGATGCAGTTACGCAATTGCTCAATGAATGAGGTCTCGAGAATTCCAGCGCCTTCAAGGCAAGGAAGAAAGATCTCACGTTAAACGCGGCTTGCGACGAACGAGTGGAGCCGCTTTGTGGACTGAACTCACCGCGGGAAGTTACGGTGGGTTGAGTTCAAGGGGTAACTCCTGTGACGTGGTGTTTGCACTGCTGCATGCGAAGTTTCGGCTACGCACCCCATTTGACGAGCACTGTGCGGTGGACAAAACGAGCTGACTTCCACCACTCCTCGACGTTTCCCAAGTGACGTGCCGAAGTCGTTCCGTTTCTGTCTTTCAGAAAACTCGGGAATTTCAGTTCGACGATGTTTTCATTTTCGTCTCGAAACCGGCGGATTTCGCCTCCAATCATCCGGAAGTCCGGGAAACGGCTGCGCCAGACCAATCATTGACGTTTCGGAAACGTTGCGAGGTACCCCGTTCCGGATTTTTGAAAACGCTATCCACCCCGTTTGAATGATTTTGAACTCCATTCGCCCAGTGTTTCAATTTTTGCTTTCCAAAAGCACCCGACTTCGAAACTTTGAAATCAGGACGCACCGCAGCAAGAGTGTCAGGGTACCCCGTCGGGTACATGGTCCTTGTCCAGAAATTTCCATTTTGTGAATTCAGTTTAATATCCCAATGTAAAAATGTTATTGTTTTCAAACATTTTCATGAAGAAATGAGACCTTCCAAAAGGCGGGGGGAGGG
>SZWC01002258.1:203151-229416 GCA_023375785.1 Penium margaritaceum
GGGGGGGGTTGGGCAGATACATTGTAGAACATCATTTGGGGAGGGGGGGTTTAAAGAACAAACACGCGAACAATTCAAAGACGACACCTGACGATAAGAGGCTTTTCCATCTGTTTCTTAGGAAGTGTTCCGAGAAATAGGAAAAATGCTAAAAACACCTTAGACGACTCAATGCAGAAACGAGGTATATTGTGACATTACAATATACCCCTCATGTCGAGGTATAAAATAACTAAAAAATCTACCCCGCGGGCCATCGCAGGATTTATTCTGACAAAGAAAGTGAATATCGGGCTTTTGGGGATCAAAGAATTAAATGCGGGGCGACCTGTGCTCAACTTTTCATCGACGGGGGGTTTGGCGAGTTTGGTTTCTAAACCCGGGGTATCTGGATATTTTCTTCTTGATGTTTGATAGGTGATGCCCAAAGCGTCCGGGGAACGCCTCGCGCTAGCGAGCAATTTGCCGTGGTACGGTAGTTTTACTGGATCAAAAAACAGTGGAATGCACTTGCAGCCATTGAGGTCGGCCGGAGTCACACCCAACGAACTCAACTCACCGCGGGGAGTCGCGGTGAGTTGAGTTCGTAGGGTCGATCAACTCAATCGTTGCAAACCGCATCGAACGTGCTCTATTTTTCGTTCTTGACTTGATGGCGCACATTTTTCCACGTCAAAGTTCATTCAAGAGTAGCGTGACACCATCAGCTCTCAAGTAGCATGCATGTTTTAAAATATATTTTTTCAAAATCGTGAAAGTGGAGTGACGTCGTGGTAGCGATGACGTGTCCCGCTTAGATGACGTCAGAGTCGAGATAAGGACAAGCAATGTGAGTCAACGACAGGTCGGCCGACAACTTTCCGTCCGAAATTTATGAGACCCACAAGGGTTGCTACGAGTTGCAACACCTCCAAGGTTGTAGCAACTCTTTAGAAACTCGTCGACAGCGCCCCAGGATTTTGCACGTTCGTCGTGGTGTGCGACTCGAAAACATGGGTCAACGCTGACAGTCTCGCGTCACAAAATGTCTGAAACTTTCTGTCAGTGTCGTTCCGCCGAGGCGAGTTGTAACGGGCGCCAGTGTGTCCGCAGATGCTCAACGACAACCTCCGACTCGTCGTTCTTTTCGAAGAAGGAACGCGGAACGCGGGAACGAGTTGCTATGGGGCGGTGTGACACTGGCCATTGTCCGGCATCAGACGAGGATTCTTCGGAGGTGAACAAAACACTAAGAACCCGTCTGGATTCGACCGAATTGCGGCCGAAGAAGTCGACTCTGATCCACCGTCGAAACATCTGCTGTTGACTCAAGTCGAAGCCAGATGTCTAGAGAGGGGATTCCTGCAGCTGTCGACAATGTCAATGGACGACGACGTCATATTTGACCCGTTCGAAGTGGGAATTTCGAGGGGGACTACTTAAACCTGCGAGATCGAGTCGACTCCTCCCGGCCAACTCGGTCGAATCCAAACAGGACCTACAAATAGTTTTCGGACTACACAGCGAACCTTTTACAATCGGTTCAATTGTTGACAAAGTATCGCAAACAAATTTATTGGTGGATCGGCACAGTTTTGTTGGGTCCGCCAATGAAATTAGATAAATATTTTAGCATATTTTTGCATTTTTTTACACAACGATCTGGACATCATGGAACCTGCCACGCGATGCCATCGTGTGAGAATATGCATAGTATGCGGAGGGTCCTGCTATTGTAAAGTGACGGGGGAGGAACCACATATCCACAGAATTCTTTTTAGGGCAAATATATTCAAACTGCTTGGTTTGCGACTCGCCTAGACAATAAGTGTCGAGTTCAAATCACGACTGCGTTAGGTGACTGTTTCGATAGCTGGTGCATAAAAAATGTTGAGTTTGGAATATCATATTCAATTTATGCCTTAGTATCAAGCCGCAGACTTGCCGAGACCCGCTATTGTTGAAATCCAGTCTCGCATATACTAATGTGACGAACGAGTATAAAGGGTTGTTATTATCTGGCGATAGTTTTCTTTCAAAAGGCTCGACGACATTTCACGCAGACTCGGCCTCGATACTCACGTTTCGACAAACTGTGACCAAAGCTATCGCAGCCGCGAGAAACGTCATCAAGGATGTTTCTTACGGCTGCAATGCAAAATTCGAAAGGCTCGATGACATCGTGCAGTTTCTGGCCGCCGCGAATCCTACATGGTTGTGCAGGATCCGCGGTGGCCAGAAACTCATCACAACTTGCACGACATCGCAAAGAAAAAAACCGGGGTGGGGAACGCCCATCGCCAACTCTCATTGGTCTCAGATGCGTGTAGATCGTTTTTAAATCCTCGGTTTCTTTTCCAGTGTAACCTATTTTTCCACACAGGTGGTCATGTGTGCAAGAAAGCCGTCGGCTTCGCTTCACAATACTCCACTCGTGATTTTTACGGGGGAAAACTTGTTCGAGGAGCCGCGTTTGCACCGCGCATGCGTCGTTCATGCCGTGCACGCGACTGTCCCAACATCGATGTCGTCCTGTAATCACATATCCATAATATTTCGATTTTTTTCCTAGTGCCTGCTTTATGCTTCCTACATGAGCGATTTCTACATGGCTAGCGAGCGGGTAAACTAAGGCGACATGGTAGATTGGAAGGTACGCGAGAGACAGCCGTAATACTGAATCAAGATGGGAAATAAAGGACAGCGGTACGGGTCCACTCACGGGAGAGGTGAACAGCGAGAAGGCTTGCCCCATTCCGATCATGAAAATCTCCCACACGCGGCGAGACCACTATATTGCTCGTCACCGCCTTTTCTTTGGCGACCATGCCAAAATCAAGGCATTTGGTAGAGGTCACTGCCAGAGATAGGCTCATAATATGAATTACATCACACATGCGGGGCCTCCCCTCGAAACCAGGGTAGGAACAGGCATACCACATACATTTATCCTTTTTACGACCATCAACATGATCCTTTTTGCCCTCACACCAACATCCGATGTAAACGCGCTCCAAAGACAGGCCTCTCCGAACAACCAAAAAGCGCTAAAGCAGCATATAGCTACGAATTCAAACGGGAGGCAGTCTGCATCAAGAGAGGGGTCGAACTAGGTACCTCTTACAATTTTATCCTTCCCTATATCTATTGCCATAGTCATGTTTCGCACATCATCCACGCCATATCCAAATCTAGGATTTTCTTGCTCTTTACGAAGGCTATATCCAATGAGCATGAAAAAACAATGCTATGTCGAGGCCGCATGCCATCCAACAACAACATGCTATCTTCGTCAGACATGAAAGAAAAATCACAAAGCCCGCAAAAGAGGGATTTGTGATTTTTCTCACAAAGGTTTGCAAGGGTTTAGAGTGGGGGCCTCGAAACACCCCATGTGTTGAAAAGGAACCAGCTATGCCCCGCTACTGGGGGACCCAGTAGGAACCTACGCAAAAGGAAAACCCTCAAACCTCGAGTGAACTTTGGGATAGGGTTTGAAAGTGGTTTACATGTAATAAACTGGGGTTTTTTTCGAGTAAGAACATTTGAAAAAGGTGTTTTCATTGGATCGTGATCGAGCGAGTAGCCTTTTGTTGTTTGTTTTGGACTTGCAAACCCCCATTCGTGGATGTATGGTTTTATGTTTGCACGGAATCCACCCACGCAAATATAAAAACCCCAAAATCCGTAGATGGGCGTTTGTGAGTCAAAAAAAAAGGGCTAATCGCTCGATCGTGATTCTCGCGACGAGGGTGGTGACACATCAGCCCCCACGCTTTGCTCGATCGACGACTTGCATTGCCAATCGGGCATGGCCATCCAATGGGTATGGCGTCATTTTTTAAACTTTCTGGGTGGGGCGTGGTTAATATTCAACTTACGGACATCTCAGGCTTATGTTGACACTTGCGCAGATACAGTCGTTATGTTGACGCTTACGTGGATATATTAGTTATAACACCCGTGATGAAAACAAAGCATAGTGTCTGGTCAATGAATGTAAAAACAACTGTAGAAATCACAAAACATCCACAGAAAATAAAATTTTCTAAACTCCATGCAACATTTTCATGTATCACATAAAAATCTAAAAACTTTCCATGCAACACTCAGCTCTTCTCTTTTGTGTGGCTTTGTGTACACTTTGCATGCAACAACTAGCTCTCCTCTTTTAAACTCCTAGTCGTGACGGACTGAGGCAGGGGGCTGAATCAACACCAAAATATACTTTAGAGTTGGACTTAGCCTTTCGTTGAGGGGGTAGAGACAGAGGTGTTTCCACCAAAAATTGCATTTGGAAAATAAACATCGGGGATAGCAGGATTCATGAATAAGTGATTCAAACAAGCCAATAGGGTGGCAAAACTCAAAGAACTTTAGGTAAATAAAATCTTGTATGGCAGTTTGACATGAAGGTGGATGAGATGAGACAAATGTGGTGTTGTAGAGCGACACGGAAGAATGCAAGAATCCCAGATGTTAGAGAGGAATGGGGCTAGGCCCACCACTCTTCCATACTAGGTGGATTTTTGTTGATGCAACGACCATCCATGCGGCATTTTAGGTAAGTGGTCTAAATTGGACACTGAGGAGGTCGATCGTGTTAGTTGGAACGCCAGTGAAGAATGCTTAGTAGAGTGTAACGATGTTGGAATTAAGACCATGGGAACGAGTACAAAGCACAACACAATGTTCGATGATTTCATCTACGTGAAAGAATGGACAGAGTCCTCTTGAGTATAGGTTCACGGAGGATGGGGTTCATGCCCGGGCATGAAACCCATGTTGAGTAAGGATAGGGTTCATGGCGTATTGCCTACGAATGTTCAATGGTAGATGCATGAAAGTTGGATGATTGAGGGCTAGCTGGAGGCCCTTTCGGGACATCTCTTTACCCAATTGTTTATCATTGGACGGGTGGAACCCATGTGGGACAAAGAGACAATTATAGACATGGAGGAGGGGGGAAGCATGGCGGGACACCTTGTATGCAAGTACCTGTGGTCAGACTTGAGTGCAAACCCAACAATGATTATCATCAACAAAGGCTGGTGTACAAGCTTTGTCACGTGCCATATGCGGTCTGGCCCAAAGGTGGGGATGAAGCTTCGGCGATGGAAGTACTTGGTATGCATCACATAGACAAGTGGATCTTGTGGAGACAAAGAAGATGGTGGGGTTGGGAGTGGCTATAAGGTCCTTTTTTTAAGCACTACACTAGCCAAGCGGATGAAAGAAGAGCTAGCACAAAAAATGTCACCTCTTGTTGTGTGGATGGACTAGACGATTTCTACAATTATACTGCATTGGGATGATATGAGAAATGGAGGATCACAAGTGTAGAGGCATAAGAGGGTAAATTTGTGGCGGTGGAGGAATTAATCAGAGGTGGCCACCTGAGAAGGTGAAGAGTCTAGTTTTCAGATGAAGTAAGTGTGCACAACATATGTTCATGTGAGCTCTTCAGAAAGGAGGTAGGGGCGTATGTCACGTTCAAATGCAAGGAAGTATTTGAGGACGAAGTTCCACAAAAGGATGAATAAATGGGATTTGGACATATGCAATAAAGGGGTGAAAACGTAAAAAGTGTCTAGATTTGAGAAGGACTGCATGTAGAGTATAGTCATTTTCCACTACGGTTCACCTCGAGCGAGAAAAGTGTGTACACTGGGGCCATCTCTGGGCCACCTTGCGAGGACCGACGCGAAGAAGGTGTCGAGTCTCTGCAGGCCATGGCAATGAGAGTAAACCGTCGAAGGCAAGTAGACGGCTGTCGAGAACTATACAAGAAGCTGATTAGATCGATTGAACAGACAGTTCAAACTAGCAATCCAAATAGCCAAAGCATGAAACGTGTAGTGTAACCTTCGTTTGAATTTTACTACAAAGCTACAACGAAAGGCATCTATGAGCATATATACGTCACAAAGTTGATTATTGGTGTAGGAGGCTACAAGAACGAGATAAAACAAACCTCAAAGTTATCAAAAACTTCTGATCAGTCTTTGCATATGTTTGATTTGTAGAAACAGGTAAATGATTCAAACACATCATAACTGACCCTTAACATGCATAAATAAATGACACACTGTTAAAAGAAACAAAGAGATAAAATAAAAAAAACAATATGTTCCTGCCTGATAAAATTTTGTGTGGGCCATATAGGACACAATAAAAGGTTTCAGTGGACACATAATACAAATCAGTGCACTAAGTGTACTCTTAGTGTACTTCTGTATGGTGAGGGAGCGTACATGTCACATTCACTAGCCCCTCGCACTAGGGTCCATCCTATGAAGAGAATGCTTTGGCCATATAAGACATAAAAACTAAGGTGGTCTTGGACACATGAGACAAATGAGCACACCGAGTGTTTCTTAGTGTATTTTTGTCTGGTGACTGAGGGCACTAACCACATACACTAGTCCCACACATTGGTGTCTTTCCTAACAAGAGAATCATTTGGCCATGTAGGACAAAATCCAAGGTGTGCTTGGACACATAAGACAATTTAGCGCACTGAGTACGCTCTTAGTGTATTTTTGTATGGTGAGTCAGCGCACTTGCCACATACACTGGCATCACGCACTAGGCTCTTTCCTAAGACGAGAATTTTTTGGCTATATAAGACAACAAAATGAAGGTGTGCTCGGAAACATGAGATAAATGAGCATACTGAGTGTGTTTTCTTAGTGTAATTTTGTATGGTGACTGAGCGTACTTTCCACATACACTAGCTCCACACTCTAGGGTCAATCCTAAGAAGAACATTGTTTGGTCATAAAAGACAAAAGCAGACTCCTCCCATGCACTATGGAAGTAGTGTCAAGAACATCCTTAGAAGATATCACTCTCAAGGCACACACCCAAAAGGGAGTGTATGAAATGGCCACGATCAACCAAGCCTCAGAGATCAATTCTGTTGGCATGGGATTGGCTGTATCATTGTCCTGCATTGGCCGAGCCATTTGGTCCATGTCTTGTAACTGAGATGGCATGAAGACAGGCACCCTCACGTACTCTGGGTAGTTCTCTTGCGTGGATAGAGAGGGAGCATGGCGTAGTGTACGGAACACATTGTAGGGCATGTATTCCAAGAGTAAACAGCAACAACTACTAACTAACAACTAAAAACCATCGACAAAACAGTTATTTGTGGGATCCCAAAACCGCCATACGTTGGAGGCATGAGATACTCCAACAAAGACGCACCAACGACCACGAAGACTCAGTTTTTTCTCTCGTTGTGGTGGTGTAAACCATGCTGGCCCGCACTCTGGCTGGCCTGAGTTCAGCCTTCTCTTTGAGCAAACGCTCCCAAGGTATGACAGCAGACCTTATGGAATACGGTTCCATACCCAGGTGATATACTTCACAGCCTCTTCTCAAAACCCAAAAGACAGGCCGAACTCAGTCAACAGTGTGTGCAACGCATCACCAAGGGTTGTGTGCCATCATTCAGCAGCTCCGTTTTGTCGTGGAGTGTAGGGAGCTGTGGACTGATGTTCGACTCCTCTCATTTTCAGTTCTTCTGTCAGTGTACCGAGGAACTCACCTCCTCTGTCCATCCTTAACTTCTACATTGAACAACCTTTCTGTTTCTCAGCCAACGAGATTTACTCACACACTGGGAATCTGCTTTGGTATTTAGCAAGTAGGCCTGGCAAAAACAAATGAAATCATCAGCAAGAGTCAAGACGCACGGTGACGCATATTGAACTGATGGCACTTGCATCGGTCGTGTAAGGGGCCTTGTGGCAACACTATCTGATCTGGGGAAAGTTTTTTTGTGTGCCTCAAGGCATGTGTTTTCTTTGAGACTGTCTGGACACTCACAAGGAAGCAGGATGTGTGCTGGGGTGTGTTTCAGTAGATCAGCAACTGTTTCTGTGTTGATGTGTGCAAGGCAGCAATGAATGAGTTCTATGTGGATTGCATCAGTGCCTTTAACAGTGTGCACTTGAGAGCGGTTCACTTGTGATTGAACGAAAGGGAACATAGTAAGTCTGTACAGCATGTCAGAGTGCAGTGGCCTATCAGCCAATAGAGCCCTAGACACATCAAAGAGCATGAAACATTGCCTTTGTCTAAATTTAGACAAAGGCAATGTTGGCTGTTCTAACTGGCCACCTCCCCCCCCCCTCCCCCCAGTGACAACATGTTCCCACCAGTGAGCCATAGCACACCGCATGGGACTTTAATATCTACTGTTCCCATTCCTTTAACCAACAGCACTTCCCCTGACCCAGTCTTTACAACCTCAATGTCATGCGTGACATGTAGTTTGACGAACAGTTGACAGAGCAGTGACATATGATGCAATGTTGCGGTGTCAAACAACCATTCATGCATAGGCAATGCATGCATTGTGGTAATATGTGTGTGTCCCAACCTTGGACCTGGTGGTTGTGGATGGCATCTGACTCAGGTGGATGCATCTCCATGGGCACACTCCACCCTGGTTCTGGTGGCAACACTATCGGCTGCTGTGCCTCGGTTGTCTTGGTGCACTCCCTCTGTGTCCACGCTGGAACAGGGGTGGGTGCACTGGCGTAGGGGGGCATGAAGACGTGCTCCTGACACAGTGGTGCATGTAGAGCTGGCGCTGGTGGATACATGGATGACTGCAACTGTGGTGGACCAAACATTTGCGCCCCAAAGGGTTCCGGCACACGGGGTCCTACCGCAGCCTGAGTCGTCCATGCTGGAGGGTGCAAATGCTGGCCAAGATGAGAGAGCGGCATCAGGAGCTGGCCCACTGTCGGGTGTGTCTGCTGTGTGATGGTAGTCATGATGCGCTAAAAGGCCTTGCAGGCTCTCCAGTAGTGACCCGGCTGTCCGCAGTAGTTGCAGGTCTGGTTTCCCGCTCCTTGACCACGACCTCGTCCCTCGTCACCTTGGCCGCCTCAACCTCCTCCACCTCCGGGGCCTCCTCAGCCTCATCCAATCCAATGATGGTGCAATGGAAGAGACGTACCCCCTCCCTGAAGCACAAATGCACTTGCTGCTGCGCCCTCATCCTCGTGTGCCTTGCATTTTATAATATCTTCATAGCTACGTAGCTCCTCGAACACCTCTGCTAGGTCAGTCTTCTTGATTTCAGCGACCTTCAGCTTCCTAATTAGTCCATGGAAAAATCCCTTGTACGATTCTGTGAGTTATAAAAGAACAGGATCCAGCCACTCTAGGATGTGCAGGAGGCGCAGAGGCCGAGGATGTGCCAGCGAAGATCCATGGCGGCATCCCAGTAATCGGCTACAAGGGCACCTGGCCTAGGGCAAAGGTTTTGAAGCTTCTCATGCAGGGAAATGACCAAAGCCATTCCCTGCTCTTCCTTTTGTGTGATAAAGTGCTGCCACACATCGTAGGGTCAAGGTTCACTGAGTATTGCTGATCCTCTAGGAGATCGCGGACCAGGGCGTTGAATGATCTTAGGAGCACCCACACGTCGGTGTCGTCGGGCGGCGGAGCTAGGTAATAATCCTCAAGACCATGCTCTGCCGCCCATGAAAGTAAAACATCCTTCCATAACAGGAAATCACACAAGCCTAGCAACGGCTGCGTCAGATATTGCTCCCGTGTAGGCCATCCCACTCTTCTTACCGACTTTTAGGACCTCCACCCACGCTTTCCAAGGTTTGCCCTCGCTTCCTCAATCCAGTCTCTCCAGAACTGGAAAAAAAATACAAACGCATATCATTTTTATGGCCTTCTATCCATCATAAGTCTACTTACACTTCCTTGAACAATAGGATAAGAAGTGATATAAAAACCATTGTCTTCATTTTATTGCATTTGCCCATTGAATTGGATTCTTCCTACCTAGATAGACATGGCCTTTGCACGTACTTTGTACAGGATAAACCCATCGGTCATGGCTTCATCTCATGACCATGGCTGCATGGCTTTATAGATTGAATGCAGTGTATTCATTGTAATCTCTTGTCTAAACCCCCTTGGGAGTGCAATGATGATTTTTATTGGTCCGTGTAACCTCTCATCTTCAATGATGTATGGTTTTTCACACATTCCATCCTAATCCATGTTCTTTTACAAGAACAATTGGCACAATCTTCCTCGTCTCCAGCACAAAATCCATTGATCAAATTACCTTCAAAGAGAATAATGTTAGTGTATAATCATGCAGTTACCATAATTTTAGGTTTTTCTTGTGAGAATTTGAAGATTACTTCTTCCAACCTTTTGATTATTGCAACCTCACAGAAAGGAGGCCCATATATGAAAGATGATGCTATGATTTATTGAAACATGTGCAGATGATTTATAAACCTTTATCCAATCCCTCGCCGTTGCTTTATTTGGGGCTCTGGTCCAACATCGAGGTCTGTATCATTGCTGAGGGGGCTCCTCGGATTCATTTGGTTACAAAAAAGGGCCACAAATGAAGAAAAAAATGAGTGGCCGAGCTTGCGGCTTTGAAAGCCAAAGCTGTCTTTGTTGGAAAGCATCTCCATGACAGCCAAATTAACCTTGAAGGATTCTCCTTCCCTTGAGATTCCGTTCATGTCCTCCAACACACCCCTTTCCCTCTGTTCTCCTTTTTTAAACTTTTCCCCTTCACTGTCCCTTCCTGAAGGTCTCGGGCCTGCCATGGCAGGTCTCTCGGTTTGTCCGCACAAACCAGTCCAACACTCAATTGGACACAGCACTGCTAAGTCCCTCCTCAGCCCCCTTCCCACCACCCCCCAGGAGGGTGCGTTCATGGAATAGGTCAAGTCCGAAGTGGCAGACAAACTTCCTCATGTCAACACGACCCTCTTCGTGGCCGCCTCCACCCACACAAGAGGGCCCTTCTCTCATCCATGGATGGCTCCTCTGGCTATGCCTGCACCCTGCGTCGGCCTCCTTGCTTAGTGGTCGATATCTCTTCTTGTCTCCTTCATCCCCCTCCCCTCCCCTCTCCCCATCTTCGGTTACCATACCAATCTTTGTTTCTCTCTCTCCTCCTCTTCCCCCCATCCCCTCTTTTTCTTCACATTCTTGCCTCCTCCATACTGTCATTGACTTTCCTGTCCTCCAGCTGTAACTTACGCATTGACACTTAACGTCAAAAGGCTTCAGTGAACTCGGAAAATCAACGTTGTAAAACGAATGACCGTCCTTGTCGGAGTGCTCTTTCCTTGTCCGATTCTTCATGGCTCATCGCGCCTTTCGAAGCTATGTCGTTGGTTCGCTTAAAAGTAATGATATATTTTACTATTTTAGTCGTTTCCATTATGTGTTTAAAAAGAGCGATGGAAATATCCATGCCGCACTTTAAACTATGCTTTTGTCGATATGTTCATGATTGAAGGAAGTTGCTATTTCTGTATTTGTCTTTATCAAGAATTGCACGACCTCCTAGCTTTGATCGCGGAACAGGTCACCCAGCTTGGAAAAACCGTGCAATGATTATGCCAGGCTATCTTGACCTTCATTTTCATGTTTTTACTTAAAAATTTGTAGTGTTACATACCCCCCCCTTTAGCTATGAACTGCCCTCGGTTTGTTGTGTGATTTTGTAACAGAGTTAGAGACAAACCTTCATCATCGTGGTGACAGCGCCAGTGAATGGAGAGAATAACATCAGGATTTGGCATAATAACATTTACAGGTAGTTCAACCTTTTAAGAGAAAACATGTTGGCCACGCTTCCTCCCCCTTTACAAGAAGTGTCCCCGTGATAGGTGCCCAGGCGTCCCTTTGACAAGCTACCTGGAGTGAGCCAATAATGAGCCTAAGGGCATGTACCGGGGGTTTCGTGCCGGGGTGCTACCCCCGAGGACACGTCGGTTTTGATGGGCAACCAGTTCCTCCCAATACTCGACGATTGCTAAAGGTGGCACTCACGATTCTCGCGATTCGCGATTTGTGGTCAGGTCCACAACCAGCCTAGTGGATGAGGTACTCCTTAACCACTCGTGCATGCAAATTGCGTTCACGGTGTTGGAGGATGTGGTGTACCTCACACTCGCCTTCCGCGGCGAGGACTATTAAAGGCGGTGGCTGAACGGACCCCTCTGCAGTGTAGGGTGCGAGGAGGCTCACATGAAAGGTATCATGGATGCGCATGGCTGGTGGAAGGGCCAATCGATAAGCCACTTCTCCAATTTTCCAAATCATTGTGAAGGGACCAAGCCACTTTGGTAGCATCTTCTGTGCACCCGGCATATTCAGCTGAAAAATCTGTGTGCTCAATAATGTGCGATCTCCATGGATAAATGATAACTCAGAACGTTTTTGGTCAGAATAGACCTCCTGGCGCTGTCGGGCTGCATGTAGGTGAGCCTTGGCGTCCCGTCATAGGGCATCCATGTGTTCGAAAAAGGCCTGGGCGAAGGGTACCTGATCCCCACCACCCCCACACTTCACCATGGAAGCGTGTACCACCGGATGCCGACCATGGTTGAGGAAGAAGGGGGTAAAGCCGGTTCCCTCATTGACTACATTGTCTACGAGAAACTCGGCAGGGTCCAAGTAGTCATCCCAATCTTCCATCATTGGGTCCACATACGTACGGAGCATTTGTTCAAGTGTTCGGTTCATGCCCTCAGTCAGCCCATCTATCTGTGGGTGAAATGCTAAGGATATGCTTTTCCGTGTTCTGAACCATTCTTGTATTGCGAGCCAAAACCGGATAGGCATAACGCGGATCCTGATCGGAGATGATCTGGAGGGGTAAACTATGGTACTTGATTACACCGTCATAGAACATGCGTGCCGGGAGTCCCATGATGAAATCCATAAACACCGACACCCATGGGTTGTGCGAGAGTTGGAGAGGTTGGAGAAGTCCTCCTGGTGCCTTATTGGAACTCTTGTTGCGTAAGCAGAGATCACACATCATGCAGTACTTCCGGATGTTTGTGCTCTAACCCGGCCACCAATAATTCTCAGCAAGGGCATGTTTGTGCTCTAACCCGGCCACCAATAATTCTCATGGCGGTTGTTCACATTTGGGACAACCCTAGTTCATCATGCCAGTAGAGTCCTACAACATCGACAAGGCTATGACGTTTGATTTTCTTGGGCTCTGCAAACCAAGGGGCCATGGTATAGCCCATTCAAATTCGATTTTTGAAGATAATTGATACCGATCAATGGCCACGGGGGTGGAGAAAGTGGGTTTGGTTTCAGCGTGGTTGTCGACACAAGTGTTGTAAAGTGTCGGTTGGTGATGTCCTTGTTTCCTGCCACAAGCGAAACGTGCGACGGGTTTTGATTCAGGGGGGCGGTCACGTTAGTACGTCCTAGCTTGTACTCCCACGTGAATGTGAATCGACTCAAGTACTCGCTCCAACGTGCCTGTCTTCTTGAGAGGTTTGGTTGTCTCTGGAAGAAAGTGGGAGGGTTATGGTCAGTGACTACTCTAATGTATCCTTCTGCATCCTCAAGGTAGCAATGCCATACCTTGCAAGGATGTAGGACTGCCAGGAGCTCTTGATCCCCAGTAGTGTACCTGGTCTTTGCATCCGACAGCTTACGACTTTCATAGGCAACAGGGTGGCCATCTTGGATGAGAACAGCTCCTAGACCTGTAACCGATGCATCATAGTGTTCTTTCCAAGGTTTCTTTGGATCTGGGAGTGCAAGTACCGGTGCCAATATCAACATCGACTTCACAGGTTCAAATGCTTCTGTGCACTTTGCTGACCAAACCCATGTAGCCGTCGTCCGAGTAAGGGCAGTGAGGGGGCTAACCAAGATGGACTAGCCTCTCATAAATCGTCGGAAGTAGTTTGCCATGCCAAGGAAAGATCGGACCTGGCCTACGTTCTTAGGTTGAGGCAAATGTTTCACGACCTCCACCGCGCGGGTCCACCCGGATGTCTTCCACGCTGATGATATGGCCCAAATACTCCAACTCTGGCTGCAAAAACTTGCACTTGCTCCTCTTTGCAAAGAAATGACTAGCTCAAAAGATCTCAAGGACTATTTGTAAGTGCTGCTCATGTTCTTCGTGGTTCTTCGAGAAGATCAAGATATCGTCGAGATACACCAAGACTGACTTGTCGAGGTGTTTCCTAAAGATATTGTTCATCATTCTTTGAAACATTGCGGGTGCGTTCGTGAGTCCGGAATAGAGGAATTGAAATAGTAGTGCCCTATATGGGTCTAGAATATTTTTTTTGGTACATCCTTCTTAGTGATGTGGATCTGATGGTATCCTTGTGAGAGGTCGAGGGATGTGAACACTTTCGCCCCTTGAAGTTGGTCAAACAAATCCTCGATGCACGGAAGCGGGCATCAGTTTTTCACAATGATTTTGTTCAATACCCGGTAGTCTACGCACATTCTCAAATCTCCATTTTTTTTGTTCACAAAGAGGATGGGGGCCCCGAATGGGGATGAACTTGGTTCAATCCAGCCCCTTCTGAGGTATTCCTTGATGTGTGTTCTGGATTCTTGTCGTTCTGCTGGACCTAAATGGTTCACCAATCAAAAGGGGGGCACAGCCCCTTGTTCCAACGGGATGGTATGACCGACCGCACGCCTGGGTGGCAACCCATCCTGTGGAGGTTCAAACACGTCTGAGAACTCGGAGAGGATTTTGGCAATCCTTGAGGGTACGTCACTCTCCACCTCATCATTGATTTTCTTTAGGGTTGCAAGGAAACACTAGCAGTGCTGCCTCAGGCATCTTTTTACTTGGAGTGCTATGAGACTGGCTTAGGGTAGGGCCTCAAGACGCTGAATTAGGGAGATTGGAGACAAAGTGATATTCTGTCATCAATTACAGATTTATAACATCTTTGAGGCATAAGCGCTGTGTAGTTCACCAGCCATGGATCCCCTAGCACAACATCGAAGGGGTCCATGAGATCCAACACCATTAGGCAAACAATGGTTGTAAATCTAGGCAACGTGAGTCGTGCTATGCACTTACCAATCACCGACACCTTCCTATCGTCACCGACAATCACCGTGCCTATACGAAGAGTGTATTTCAACTACCATGTATGTACAAATGCTCCAATCACGAAGGAGTCATCTACTCCAGTATTGGCAAGGATGCGTGCTAGAACCTGCTAGCTTACCGTCAAAATGCATAGCTGTACTTGATGCAGACTTGCATAGGAAAAGACTCGATGAGGGCTTGTCCTCCAAGTGGTAAATACAATAGACATGAGTGCTTCTCCGTAGCTCCATCATACCATCCATCAGTTCCCACATGCGGTGTCCTTTTGTGAATGAGGCCAAAAGCTTCAATCCTTGGAAGGCAACCATGTTCATCTCTCGACTGACAGGTACAACCACCGTGGTTGATGTTAAGGAATTTCTTGTGTCATCCTCCAAGATAGAAAACCAAGTTTCCTCTGTAGCAATGACCAAACATGTACGATTTTCTAGGTTTTCCTTGGTTTCCTAGGCAAGTGGACATGAGCGATCATAGAAGAGGGACTCAAGATTCATTAATGGTGCATAGATTATTGAGAAACACTGTACTGAAAGAAACTCAAAGTTTGTGAGATCCTCAACACAAAACATGAATTTTCTATCCTCGTCCTCTCCATGACTGATAGCAACCCCAGATAAAACTCGACACGTGGCTACTGGGGGTCTTAAAATTCCTGCTCATAGCCATGCTTGGGGCGGCGAGCACGTCCGGCTGCTCCTTCCTCAAAATCCTGATCCTCCTCACGAGGGCGTCCGCATCCACGCTGGCCACCGTGTGTACCAAGACGTTGCATAGCTGCGAAGGCCTAGCCCTAGCGTTGGACCCCCCCTGAGGACGTCCCTGGCCTACAGGGGCATTTCCATGGCCCTGGCACTGCCCACCTTGCTACTGGCCACGACCATGGAAGCGGTTCTGACCACCGCCATTTGGGAGATGATGGCCACCGCCATGGTGCCAGCCAGGTACGTGGTACTACTGGTCGTGTTGCTGTCCCTGCTACTGCTGTGACTGATGTTCGCGATGATGACAGTTGCATGCGATGTGTCCAGTCTTGTTACAGATCCTACAGATGATATTGCTGTGGTTTGTGTTCTCTCCATCATGACGACAAAACTTCTTTGACAGCTCCAATGTGGCATCTATAGAACGCTTTAGGGCACCACCTGTCGAAACTGGTGTCTCACGTGAAATATTGCTCTCGTGTGTATCACGGTCCCAAAGGCCATAGTTCATCTTGTAGACCTTACAAACGCGTGTCACAAGAGCGCGTAGACTCTCCCACTCCTTTCCGTCATCCTGGGGATAGAAAACCCGAAGCTATGGACTGGCCAAGCCGGTGAGAAAAAGGTCGATCTTGGCCTGTTCAGTCAGGTGAAGCTCGTCCACCTTCTTTCCTGTCTTGAGAAAATTATCTGCATATTGCTCTCAGGAAATGCCTCCTTGCATGTAAGCTTCCAACTCTTTCTTCGCCTTCTGAGAGTTAGCGTGTTTGGAGTCGAGCTCGCGCATGAATGCATAGTAGTCCTCCCAACTTGAGTCGGATTGTAACTAATTCTCCTCGCAACGCTCTATCAGCTTCTCTAAGCATTGAGACTTGAGGGAGAGCATCCCTTGAGGACCCCACTCCTCCTTGTTGACATGGGCAAGGCGTAGGTGGTGCTCGAGAAATTTGAGGAAGGTGTTAACGTCTCCCGTCCCATCATAGCGATCCGCCGGCTCCAGTACCACGTAGCCGCCGGTTGCAACCATCCCTTGGGCTCGAGGTGGTACAGCTGCGACCCTGATCCATGGTGCATTAGCTTGTGCCCATGGGGCCGGTCCACCGACCCGAGCATGAAGCATGTTTTGAGCAGCCCTGCATTTATTTTTGATGCTTACACGCTCACAAAGTTCAAAACTTTTCCCCACCTCATCTTTGCTTGCATGGCAAGCCGCTCCCACGGCCACGTTCAGCACCACCCGCTGGTTCGCGTCTTCCTTTGCACGAAATGTCTCAAGTGCCTGCTCTGCCAACTTTGTCTTGTGCTCAACGGCTCCTAACTCATGGACTATCTTTGCATTTTATTCATAAAGCCTCTCATTGAATCGTTGCATTGTGAACACCCGTTTACGAAGGCTGGTACGTACCATGTCACCATTGCATGCCAGAGCGTCCATGATGGTCATGGTGAGGTCCATATCTTCTACTGAAAGGCGGGCGCAAAGCTTGTCGAGTTGGCCTTCAATGTTGAGGTGGTGCGCAACACTGCCAAGTGCACTTTTTGCCACCACGACGCTTGGAGGGTTTGCCCTGTGGCCTCCCTAGTCCTCAGTGCGGGGGATAACACGATTGCCTCCATCAGCACATTGAGAAACTCGCTCCACATCTGCCTCCTTAGCCGTTTCTTTCGATGCGGACTTTCCGGCCTCACTGCATTTGTTGGCAGCATCGTGGGCCTCAGCTTCTTTATCCATGTCTTGCTCGGCCTCGATGACCACTTGATCCGTTGGCTTGTCTGGGGCCTCTTTCCCATGCTTTCCACCCTTGATGACCTCCTTGGGTTTGGTGACATTGGTTACAACCTCTTCAGCAGCCTTCGTTGGCCGGATTTGGTTCAACATCGTTGCCAAAATTGAGCAAAAAAATCAGCTTGTGGGGTTACTGCTTGCCTTGTGGTTCAATTGCATGGGCACCCTTGTTCTGTTATCCATATTTAGGAGCCTTTGGCGTGTTGTCTCTCGGCGACGCAGGTTGAGACTTTCCCCCTTCCTCCACCAACTTGCGGTGTGGCTTGGGGAGGTGGCTCACCGGCGCCAATGTCCCGCGACGCTCCTTGGACCCCATGGGTGTTCGCTCATTTGAGCGGCGTGGGCTGACGTTTGGATGATACCCCATAACCGTAGAGAGCCGGTCTCGTGGCCCGCCATTGCTTTTGCAAAGCCTCATTACGGGTCACTCTCTTTCCAACCTCCTTCCCTTGTGATGTTCTCTTTTTTTTTTATGGGTGGAGGACACACTGGTAGTCAAGGTGTGTCTCACTTCAAACAATCTGTGAGAGATTGACCGAGTTTCTCAAAGCATGCCCTCCTTCACCTCATGAGAGGTGGACCGAGGTAGCTTTCGAGGTTCCCTCCTCCAACTTCTTAAGCGGAGGGCCGAGGTTCCCAAAGCGTGCCCTCCTTCACCTCGTTACAGGCAGACCGAGATGACTTTGAAATATCCCTCCTTCACCCTCTTGAGTGGTGGGCCAAGGTTCACAAAACATGCCCTCGTTTACCTCGTTAGAGGCGGACCGAGGTGGCTTTGAAGTATCCCTCCTTCACCCTCTTGAGTCGTGGACCGAGATTTCCAAAGCATACCCTCCTTCACCTCATGAGAGGTGGACCGAGGTTTCCAAAGTGTACCCTCCACCTTATGAGAGGTGGACCAAGGTGGATTTTGAGAATTCCTCCTTCACCTTTTTTGAAAGGGGCTGGTTTCTGTTGAGAGAGGATTTTTTTAAGGATGCAGTACCAGAGTTCTGAAACTAGGACGTGGTCACAACTCTTGGAATCCAAAGGAGAGTGAGAATCCCTTGAAAATAAAATAGCCATGGCCAAATGAAACAAGGACGGCCTCTAAGTCATAGAACAAAATAGAAAATATTTTTCTGAGCTAAACAAACCGTGCTCTAATCTGAGATGTAGGAGCCAAGCTATAGCCACTTTCTGCTTTCCCTGGTGTTGGAATCCGTCGGTCTTGAAGTTTTCCGGCCCTTGTCTTGGTCCTTCTTAAAAAAAAAATCTTGGCCAGTAGGGCTTGCCACTTTGGTCACTAGCTTGCTGCGGGAGTGTGGCTTTGCTTGCATCGTAGCAGCAAGCCCCTGCTCCCACCCTTGCGTTGCTTTTGTGCGAACTCTCCCTTGGCTCCCACCACCGCGGATGTCCAAGAGCGCGGGATCACCTTGGAGTTGTGGGAATGTAGAGGAAGTATGGGTTAGGGAGAGAGAAAGAAAAAAAAAGGTGTGGAGGGATTGGGAGGGGTGAGTGCAAGTGGAGGTTGGTGGGGTCTCCACTGGTAGCGTTCTGTGAGCACCTCCATGAGGTGGGTTGCTCTTTGATGGTGGAGCCCCCCTATCCGTGCAAGCTAGCTACTCGCACGGAGGAGATAGGACGAACAATGATGTCATGGGTCGGCTTGGCTCTGATGCCAAATGCAACTCGTATGTTGACACTTAGCGTTGAAAGGCTTCGACAAACTCGAAAAATCACCATTGTAAAACTGAATGACCTTCCTCCTTGTCGGAGTGGTTTTTCCTTGCCCGAGTTGTCATGGCTCGCCATGCCTTTCAAAGCTACGTCTTTGCTTTGCTTAAAAGTAATGATTTATTTTACCGTTTTAATCATTTCCATTACGTGCTTAGAAAGAGCGATGGAAAAATCCATGATGCGTTTAATACTATGCTTTTGTCGATATGTTCATCATTGAAGGAATTTGCAATTTCTTTACGCAATTTTGTCAGGAATCGCGTGACCTCCTAGATTTGGTCATGAAACAGGTCACCCATCCTGGCAAAATTGCGCAATTGTTATGCCAGGCTGTCTTGACCTTCATTTTCATGTTTTTTGCTAAAAATATGTAGTGTTACACCAGCTTTCTTGGCTAGGTTTGACACTCACCTATGTCTCCCTCCCTCAGCATGGCTCGTGGCAACACCTTGCCCATTAAGATGTCCCTACTCCTAGTATGTTTAAGAGTCCTCTTAGGTACTCAGACACAACCCCCACCAGCCTTGCTGCTCGGTTGGAAAACCTCCCTTGCCTCTTTGCTGACTCACGCTTCCTAGTCTTGAGGAACCCAACCTTCTCCCTTGGCTGGGTCTGCCTCTTCCTTGGTCCCAATGTCCCCACCTCCTTCAAACCCCTCCACTCAAGGGGCCTCACTACTCGGTTAGTCCCCCTCTACCTTTTTCCCAACCCCCACCCTGCTCCTGCTCCTCTTGAACCATATCCTCCCTAAATCCCCTCAAGATGCCCTCGTAACTCCTCCCTTTCCTGTGACGATATCTCAAGATCTCCCTTGCATCTTTTCCCCTTACACCTCTCTTCTGGCCACTGGGACACAACCCTTGTTGCCTCAGCCCTATGCACTCTCCTCAACCCCACCTGCACAACAATATGCTCCCTCTAACCCCTCTCTCGTGTTCCCTATATGCTCTTCCCCTCTTTTAATTTCCTGTGGAGCAACCACCATTGTGCCCCCTCCTTGTCCTCCTACCAATCTGTGAGAATTTTCATTTCCTCCCATGCAAGACCAGTGTAAACCCCTACGTTTGGCCGACCCCCATTGGCAGAGTCTGCAAAATATCTCCCTTAGAAGTTCCAGTCGCTAACGAATATCCTCTATGAGGTCGTGCAGGACATTGTAAGTGTTGATGAAGCAATTATGGATGCATTAAGAGTATAAGTCACAGCTGCATCATGCATTGTGGTTTTGTTAAGAGTACTTTGATAAAAATCTTGTTTCAAAATATAAAGTTTCCCACCTTTCATGTATCATTCGTCTTGTGTCTAAGGATGTTCTTTCTGAGAAGCAGCTTGCGGTGGTGCATGTAGAGGATGTCGATCTAAGTCCCTCTTCCATCACATGCTTGTGACCCTACCCCATTCTGGACCTAATATCACTTTGCAAGTCCTTGTTGTGCTTCCCTGTGTGTTCAAAGATGAAGGTTTGGAGGGTGAGGTCACAGGCAAGAGACTGGCCTGTCCGAATTTGTATGATTTCCTCGAAACCCAACCAAACAAGGCAAAATATGTCACCACAGTGCTCCAAAAACTGAAGAGATATGATCTCATCAATGTGTACAGTCTGCTATGCAAGCACAACCATGGTTCTCAACCTGCCTCCTTCCTTGTTGACCTCCTCCACCTGCACCACTATGAAGAACCCCTGACAAGAAAGCACAACGGCACAATTTGGGGCACTACAATCTCCCACAATGATAACCCTGAACTCTCTTCCTAGCCTGCTGGTCTACAAATAATTCCATCACCCTCCTCATTGTTGAATTTCACTGCTGCCACTGATGGGCACGCGGATGGGCTGTCCCCTCTTCCCATCTGTAAGCAATAGTTTCTTTAACCTCGCAGCTCACATTCACGCAAAGGAGCTACGAAGCCCCCAAGCATGGTCTCTCCTTCCCCAGCCTGGAAGATGGCCTGCACCTCCCTCCCTCCTCTTCTTTCCAACACTTTGGGGATTGGAGGAAGAAATAAACCTCCCCTTCCTTGTCATCCGTGCCCCAGACCAATACTTCATCCTCAACCACAATCCCACTTTCACATGGACACTTCGTGATAGGAGCGGGGGAGCCTGCAAACGGATGATTCCTAGCATGCTCAAATGAAAGGCAATATCTCTGCTCATACACCCCATCCCTTCTTACTCAAAGACCACCATCCACTCCTCAACCAGGTTGTCCCTCTCCCCTATAAAACGAAAGAGATATGGTACCCTGAATGCCCATGAAGAGACCTTTGCTGAGCCCTCTCACTCCAAGCCGGTTGCCGAACTGCACATCTCCTCACAAGCCTAGCACTTCTTATTCATGTTCTTGTCAACAACCTGATTCTCGGAAATCATCCATATGTTTACACTTGCATTATAACTTGTTTACTTTGTGTTGTATGTCACAGGTTTATCCCTTGGTACATCATCACATCCTCCTTACCGCCCTCTGTCCACTAGCACTGTCGTGGGCCCTCTTGTCTCTGCTCTCCATATCTCCTCCCTCCCCTTTCCACCCCTTTCCCCCCTTGTCATACCCATCTCCTCCTCTATTTCCCCTTCCCATCTCCCACTCTCCTCCCCCTTTCATTCATTGTCATCCATTGTCAATCTTTTTATCATCCTCTCCTCTTGCCCAACCTCTCCCTCCAGATTTTGATCAGCTCCACAACCCATTTTCCTCACCGTGGTTGCGCTTAATTACCAAAAATATTCACTTCCCTTTCCCAATGTGTTCGCTCTGACTTCAAGAACTCCCTCTTTCCTAAAAGCATTATCTCCACATTACAATCCACATCCCAAAAGCAGGGATAATCCCACCCTTTTCTCCACATCCTCTATTTTAATTCCAAGGGACTTCACCTCGAAAACGAAATCTTATTCAAGAATTCAACCGTGAGAATGGTGCACTTGTCCTTATTCTTACAAAATCCCATCTCACATCACTTACAATTACTTGTTTTTTTCCCGCTTGACACACACATTACACGTCTACACGAAATCGTCATCCATATACTGTACATGCACTAATACATTCCACCACCCGGACATCCAAATTTCTAATGTTATAGTTTCTTTATGCCCGTGCATATTCCTTCTCCATACTCTGGTCTAACAGCCATTTGGTTCTCATGAACATCTATTCGCCAACCGAACCGGCTGCCAGCTCTTCCTTATGGAAAAGTCTCCACACAAAAGTAAGGGACTCTCCCACCAACATTCTTCTTCGAGAGGTCAACTGTGTCACCTCCATGCTAGACCAGAAACCTCGGTCTCTTGACCCGGACTCACTTCTTCTCACTAGCCTAGTAAAAGCTCTTGTTGTCCCGTATTCCTTCCATACCTTTCACCCTACATCTCTTCAGTTCACCTTCACCTCCTCCACTTCACGCTCTCTTGCTTGACAGGACAGGATATGTCACTCGCCTTCTATCCCTCATTCCATTCGTATCCTTCCACACTTTCCCCTTGTCAACAATGTTTCTGACCACTTTCCCCTTCTCTCCTTATCCCTCCTCCACCTTTTTTTACGAACACAATACACCTTGGTAGCTTAATACATCCCTTCTCCCATGTCTCTGGATCAAGCACTGCCTGGCTGATCTTTTCTAGTCCACATGGCCTTGTTCAAAACACGAGTTCATTTGGCATCTTCGCATAATAGTTTGCAGGGATTTCTACAAATGGAGCACGCCATCGTCCACCTTGTTTTGATTGTGTCACGTCTCTCGTTAGTTTTTGCCTCCATCCTAGAAAATCGCACCCTGCCACTCTTGAGTAAATCTAGAAGAAAAATCCACGACTACAGTGAAAACAAACACACCTCTCCCTCCCAGGCTGCCTCCCTTTGTTGGAACAAGGAAGGAGACCTCCCATGTCCTCTCTTATCAACAAAATGTTCCCTAAGCTTCCATAACCAGATTTTTTATCTTCGAGATCATGTCTTTCATTGTCTGCAACATCTATGCACGAATCTACAAGATCGGTCCAACGACTTCCTTCCCATCTTTTCATCATATTGCAAAAATCTTTCTCCCATCTGACATTATCACCTATCTTGAAGGTTCCCTTTCTCGTGAAGAAATCTGAGATGTCATCCTAGACTAGGACGCCCAAAAGAATTACATAAACACCTCCTTCCCTGGATTTCCATCGAGCTCCTTCCAGTCTATAAAACCCTTCTCCAAGATATGTCTGTCTACCAATAAACTACATCGTCTTTCACCTCTGTTATTGCAAGAAAGGGGGTCCTTGCAACATGAGCAAGTATCACCCCATCTACCTCTTCAACATCAAACACAAGATTGTAGCTAAGCTTCTTGCTACTCGACTGGCAAAGGAACTCCCATACGGCATTCATGAGGACCAAATTGGGTTTGTTAAGGGATGAGGTATCTTATGCTCCCAACTACATGAAATTCATCATCATGCTACACATACCCAAACCCCTCTCTCTTCCTCCGAGCAAACTTTGAAAAGGCATATGACTCACTCAACCCCCGATACCTCTTCTGTATGCTCTAGCATCTTGGCTTTCCTCTCTCCATACAATGGGTGAAGCTCCTTCACACTCACACTCCCACTAGATTCTTGCTTAATGGCGCACTGACATAATCTCTTTTCTTCACTCGAGCGTTCGCAGTGGGTGTCCCATAACACCTCTCCTCCTCATTTGCACCCTCAAATCCATTTTGGACATGTTTCCCTACTATCTCTTGGGCATTCCCATACCACCCCAACCAAAAACCCTCGTAGGCTACACGGACGACGTCACGCTCATAATTGTCTCCTAGTAAGAAATTACTCTCTATGTCCAAACTCTATGAAACCACCATTATTCAGGGCTCTAAGTAATTTATTTCAAAACATACATCCTACAAATGAGATCCCATACTCTGTAAGCCACATCCACTCCCCACGGCATTTGAACAGAACCAATTAGCATCCTTGGACATATATTTAGCACCAATCTTGATCCCTTTTATTTTTGGAACCCTGTGTTGCAATGTCTTCATGTTGTCACCATTTGGGCAAAATCTTGGGTCCTCGTCTAAACCAGATGTACCTTACTGATTTTGATATTCTATTATAAATATTTATTGGATGGTTTTGGATGAACGATTTTTTTTTCATAGAATTTTAAAAGTACACCCTAAATAATTCCTTTCACGACCTGGGTACAAAGATATCATCGATTGGTAAAATATAATGCCTGAAAAAACATCGAATCAACGATTCGCTGATCATGTCCGGGCTTTCCACACTGAAAGCCCGATTGTGCGTCAGACCTGTCAGTCTGACGCGGCTTGCCGCGTCAAGCAAACCGCAACAGGTAGTCACAGTCTCGAAATCCTTCGGTTGGAAGCTTTCGAGACTGCTCATCATCGACTTTAAGGATGCACAATTTTCGTTCAACAAATCCAAAAGTGCCATCCAAATAATTCATTTCTCTGAACCCGTTCTCGAATATATAGATTTCCTAAATTAGGGATTTTAAAAAATCGAATATCAAGATCAGTAGGTTATTGCATAATATGCATATCTCAACTCCAAATTCTTGGACTACTTCAACGTTTTCCCGCCAAATCCTATGATCCTATAGAAATTTGACACCCTCACATTTAACTTCCTCTCCTCGAACATGCTTCGTGACCCCACCAATTTCAGCCTCTTGCTTTACTCAATGGCCACATTTTTCACACCTCAGGTCAAACGTGGGTTAGGAGCTATCTAGTCCTCCCTTCTTATAGCCACCCAAGTGGCAACATGGGGCGAGTGCACACAAAATGAGTGCGAAAGTGCACTTATCACACACGCAGTGTGCAATTGCCTCATTCTGAAATGGCTACATCAAAAGGATTTATCCAGCATTTCAATAGCAAACTATCGGCCTTTGCACCCTAAGACCGAGATGAACAAACTGCAAACCTACTTTGTGCAAGAATTGAGACCCAACTTGGAAAGAACTATCTAGGGTTTCGATCTGTCCATGTTGAGGTTGCACATCCGCTGAGAGAACATTAAGAATATTAGGGAAATGTTTGCTATGAGGATAGTATTCTCCTCTTTTTGAACGCATTGCAATGGAATGGAGAAAATTTGCCGACCGTCGATTCGTGTTATTATCGATGTGTACAAACATACCCGATAGATTTTCCCTCGAGACAGAAATTAAAACATCGAGTTCCCTATCGGCGTAAACATTACCAGAAAATGCTAGAAATGATATTCTCTATGTTTCAGACGGAGTCAATGACTCAGATGTAGTTTTTCAACTCATTGCTAATGATGTTGCCGTAAAGAAGTGTTGAAGAGTGTTTGGACTAAGGGAAACGGCTCCTCAACTATTCCACTTTTCTGCCTCACCAGGAAAATCCGGCTTCTCGCTAGAAACTGCAAACGATGTTCGCGTGCTGCATCATTTGCAAGATATTCGAGGTGCTAATCTTCACAAACTGTGTTTCATCCTTGATAACTAAAATCGCAAACAATCTATGATAAAAGCTTTACAGCATCGCACACTGAGTGTATGATAAGTGCACTTTGTCACACAAAGCGACCACACTGACCCATATACACTATTCCTCATACTAGGGGGTCTTAGAAACGGGACGAGTTTCTCCTCGTACTTCTGACGGCAATCGGATCTGCAAGACAACAGGCTATTGTGCATGCTGCCAGCAGATGCTGACGACCATCATTATTCGGCAATTGACGACTTCTGATCAGCTACTCGATCGGACACAACTCGTGTTGGGTGCCTCAGAGCGAAGGATATCTATGTCTCGATCGAATCATTTCGTGAGATGGTTATGGGTCTAATTACTTAGAGGTTTTAATACACACATATCACAGACAGGAATCCAAAGATTATTATGTGTACGATTATTCTTGATGTTCCTTTACGTGTAAGAAAGCAAAAAGCAAAACAACCATGAGAACATTTTCTTTTAAGATAGTGAACATTCAAATACAGGCGAATCACTGGAAGACAGAGATTAGCAATATAGAGAGAGAAAAGGTGACAAAGAGAGAGAGAGAGAGAGAGAGAGAGAGAGAGAGAGAGAGAGAGAGAGAGAGAGAGAGAGAGAGAGAGAGAGAGAGAGAGAGAGAGAGAGAGAGAGAGAGAGAGAGAGAGAGA
>SZWC01002259.1:0-19367 GCA_023375785.1 Penium margaritaceum
AGCGAGGGAGCATCAGAGCCTGTGTCCTCTGCAGCAGAGGCCTTTATTCCTGCAACAGAGGCTGTTACTTCTACGGCAGAGGACCTTACCTCTGTAGCAGGGCGTGCCACTTTGGCATGAAAGGCAGGTCCCACTGGTAGCGATTGACAAGTGGTTTGAAAGCGCAACAAGAACACGTGTTGTGCGTCAGTGCCAGCGGCAATAGCTGCCTGAGTGGAGATGCGGCGTTGTGGGCACGGTGGGGAGTCTGATAGTCCCCACCACTCTGCTTACGTTGCCTTTCTGAATGGCTTAGCTTGTGTTGGTTTGATCTTCAAGTGGTGTTTGATACGTACCTGTGTTGCAAGGTCAGGATTTGCACGGAGCGCAAAGTCTCTTTTACTCGATTGTTCATGTTTTAAGTGAAATTTTTAGCCATGTAATTCTGGACCCGCTTCGTCCAAGGCCCCCGGTGTTGGATTTTTGTTGGACTGCCCATTCATGTTCCCGGTCTATCTACAGAATCCGATTGCAAAGTCTTGAAAGGCCAATTGTTGAGAGATGTACCATCTAACTCACTCCCCACCTCGTCCACCCCTTTGCGACAGTCAAGCGTGGTAGCAAGAAGGATCTCAAAAACTACCAGGAAGCTACTCAGCACTACTCTTGCTGGCAAGGCTATTCTTTCAATTTTGCGATTGCACTACCACACAAGGGGAGTGCAGAAAGAGCAAGGATTGGGTTGGGTGAGACGATCAGAGTCTCATAAACATAACTTTAATGTGCAGAAAGAGCAAAGGTTGGGCTGGGCGAGACGCTCACAGTTTGATAAGCATAACAACCTCAATATGCAGAGAGAGTTGACATCTGACAAGCACATACCACATATACCTGCTACGGTGCACGGTGGGTGATGCACATGGCAAGGTCAGTTTGTCCAACAACCGGCCCTACACCATTGTTCTGGCCGTAACTCTAAGCACATGTGTCCAAGCAACACACCGTCTGAACCTAGCGATGTAGAATCTCGAGTCAGACACTACGTTAGGTCACATGCATGGGTCTGGCATCAAGTTGTGGACAAACAAAGCAAAAACATGCAAACAAGCCACATGGGCAGTCCACCAAGAAAATCGTATAGTGAGCACAAAGAAAACTCAAGGTCTCATAGGCATCCGGCACACCGTGGCAGCTGTTTGACAATCGCAGATGGGTGGACCATCACCACACGGTGCTTTCGCTCCAGCTAGGCCTGCGTTAAGTTTCTACACAAGTATGGACATGGCCGAGTAGTCACAGTGAGTTGTACAAGGTAGACGGGGACAACTCACATTACAACACTTCCCCATGATCCAATGGTACGCATGTCCATACGAGTGCACAGTTAACACAAGTGCAGAACGAGGTGCTCAAGGATCACTACGCACACACTCCACTCAGTCACCATCAGGCAAGGGGTGCAACCCAAGAGAATGAATGGCCACCACGAGCTTCCAACGCGCCAACACCTTGGTGAAGAAATCAGCTCGCTGCATATCTGTGTTAACCCACATAATTACGATCACTTGCTGCTCCACCACGTCACATGCAAAGTGATTCTCAACAACAATGTGCTTTGTGCGTGCATGTAACACACTAGAATCCTCAGCAATAGCAAGGGCACTCTGGTTGTCACACTACAGAACAATGGCATGCACGGACTGACCCAAATCACAAATCGGATGTTCCAGCCAAAGAGCCTCAGCACCCCCAGCCCCAAGCGCGGCAGACTCAGCCTCTGACAAGCTTCACGCGATGCATCCATGTTTCCATTGTGCCATGACACAGAAAAACTACCAAGCGAGAACATGTAACCAGTCCGACTCCTCCTCCCATCCAGGCTCTAGGCCCAGTCGTTGTCTCTATAGTTGTTAATGACCACATTGCACTGTTGGCAAAAGCAGAGCCCGAAGTACGGCGTGGAGACCACGTAATGCACCACTCGAGGGCACTTGGAGAACTATGCAAGCAGGTTGACGGCAAAGGCCATGTCGGGACAAGTGGTCATGGCCAAGTACATGAGTGAGCCAATGAGGCGCAGGGACAGGGTCACGTCCTGCGACTCCCTAAGCTGGACTGGATCTGCCTCCTTCAGGGCATCTTGCCCGTCATGGGTAATAGGTGTGGAGGTAGTGGGTACTGCACCAAGGAGGTCCGTAAACCGTTCCTCCACAATGTTGACATGGTGTGCCCCTTGCCATGAGTGCCGTTGATCGTACTCCCTGGTTCGACCACTGAGGAGTGGTCGAACACCTGATCTGACTTTAGATTTGGATTCCTTCGATTTTTCCATGCAAGATCGAGCCTTGAATCACTCGATTTGAGTGAGTATTCAGAAAGTTAGCCTAGCCCGAAAAACGGGTGTTGGGCGTGTGGAATCTGGTACCCGCCATAGGTGGCGGGATAATCCACCGCCAGTGATCCCAGTTCGTCTCCAATGGGCTCCAAAGGCACATAGGCCATGAAGGAATGAATGTGGATGGTCCCCTGGACCAAGGCATGCCCCTCTCCACGTTGGGATGACAGGAAGGGCGCTTCGACAGGCCACCGTCGAAGCGCCTCCCATCACTCCCGTTCGTGGGCATGGTGGGCGGCTCGGCTCCACCAAGGGTTACTTCGACGGCCGTAGCAGGGGCTCTACTGCTCCGATTTGGGCGTACTTGGATGCGTTGGAAAGCTAAGATCACAGGCTATAAGAATGTGGTGTAATCTCACTATGCTAAGTAACAAAAACGTGTTTCGATTCAGATCTACTGAATACGACGTGTTCTGCCCACTCACATCCGTGATCCTTGTGCTCCACACTCTTCACCATTGGTGTCCATTGGCTGCCCAAACCTTGGTAGCGTGAACCAGTGAGAGCTAGGCATCCTTGAGGGTGCCTCCACACCCAGTAGAGCCGACAAAGGGTTATGGGCCCACGTGCCTAGAAGGACCCTAGCTCATCATCTTTCATGCAACCGCCGCTCGCCATGGCAACGACCGAGCAAGAGAGCAGTATAGACGTCCTCTCGCCTGACGGGAGGGACTTCCCCTTGTGGAGGTGGACCATGGAGGTCTGTCTTGATGACAAGGGACTGCTTGAGCTGGTCAGAGGTGAAGAGAGAGCTCCTGCGGCGTCCGCGACGGTCGAGGAGGTGGAGGCGTTCGAGAAGCGCAACACCGAGGCGCTTGCTCTGATCGCAACGGCGTTGTGCCCGGCACAACGCGCGCATGTCCAAGGATGCACGAAGGCCATGGAGGCTTGGGCATGGCTCTGCAACGCACACGATCCGTCGTGTCTTCAGCAACGTCTCCTCCTCATCAAGCGGCTTTTCACCCTCCAAGCCGATGAGGAGACCAGCCCGTCGGAGCTCGCGCAAGAGGTCAAGTCGATGGTGTCCCGCTGTCATCAGGCGGGATGGGCCATCGACTCCCAATTGCAAGTAGCGGCGCTCCTCCTGGCCCTTCCTAACAGTCGGGCCTCTGCGATCACCAGCGATGTTGATCTACGGGGAAAAATGCTGACGTTCGAAGAGGCGACACAAGTGGTGTGCGACCGGTGGACCAAAGCCACCGTGGCGGAGCAAGGGACGGCGTCCGTAGCATCAGCCCTAATTGTCCGCTCTCAAGGAGGAGAGGGAGATGAAGGGGAGGAAGGGACGCGTCCATGCCGTGCCAAGAAGGGTGAGTGCCATCGCTGTGGCCAGGAGGGCCACTGGAGACGGGCCTGCACATCGGGAGCTGTGGATCTGGCCACAAAGGTGGCAGAAGGGCAGCAGACCAACGTGGCAGTCGTTGACTCCGTACGCTCCATGAAGGGGGCTGAGATGGCGGAACCCGAGGCAGGCGAGCGGCAGGCGTGTTTGGAGCAAGGAGGCTCCAATAGGTCCCAAAAAGGGGCCTGCTACAACTGTGGCCAGATGGGCCACTGGAAAGCGACGTGCACAGCGGAAGCCGTGGACCCCGACAAGCGCGTCGGGAGAGGACGGCAGGCCGAAGCAATTGTCGACACGCCATGCAGCAGTGACCAGCTCCATGCTGCGGGAGCTGATGTGGTCGGGGACCACGAGGCATGCCGTGGGCATGCAACCTCCACAACCTCCAAGGGGGAGCAGAAGGCGAAGCAACAAACAAGGGTTGCCGCCATACATCACAATGGAGGTGATGTGCTGCGAGGAGGTAAAAAGCAGGTGGATGAGTCGGTCACAAAGAAGGGCGTTGCGGTGAGGAGGCTTGAAGCGCCTGACCTGGCGACAGAGGTGCCGTCCGTGAGTCACCTCGTTGAGGAGGGACTCGAAGTGACCTTCAAATGGAAGGGTTGTCTCCAAAAAGAGGAGGGCAGTGGACGTGTCGTGGCACGTGGTGCACACAAAAGAGGTGTGTACCGAATACGTGCCGACGTCCTCACGAGGAGGAGCCGTGACTACGACGTGGACAGCCGTTGAGGCAAGGAAGCGGTTGTAGCTACATCCAAGAAGGGGCAACCTAAGGGTGCAGTGGGTGGTATGGAGGGTACCATCCAGGCTGGGTCGGGAGATCTGGACCAAAAGGCACGCCATGCAACGGGACACCGGGTGATGGGCGCACAGTCTCCAAGGGAGGCAAAAGAAGTGGTCCACGTGGCAGACCAGCCAAGGGAGAGCATCAACGGCAGGCGGCCTTGCTCTCCTAATGGGCAAAAAGGGTCCAGTGCTGCGAGAATGGCGAACCAGAGCCACAAGGTAGGCCAAACGGGCGCTGCCGAGTTCCATGCNTGCAGCTGCATCCAAGAAGGGGCAACCTAAGGGTGCAGTGGGTGGTATGGAGGGTACCATCCAGGCTGGGTCGGGAGATCTGGACCAAAAGGCACGCCATGCAACGGGACACCGGGTGATGGGCGCACAGTCTCCAAGGGAGGCAAAAGAAGTGGTCCACGTGGCAGACCAGCCAAGGGAGAGCATCAACGGCAGGCGGCCTTGCTCTCCTAATGGGCAAAAAGGGTCCAGTGCTGCGAGAATGGCGAACCAGAGCCACAAGGTAGGCCAAACGGGCGCTGCCGAGTTCCATGCAGGAGCGGTGATGGCTGCAAGGACGACCATGCAGCAAGACAAGGACGGCAAGGAGGCGCGTCCTCAAGGGGAGCACAAGGGGCTCCACACCTCAGCAGAAGGGGAGCAGCTACGGCAGCGATTTGAGGGCCAAAATGTGGCCGCTCAAGTGTTGACACGGGGTGCCGGCAAGTCGCGTGCAC
This sequence comes from Penium margaritaceum, assembly GCA_023375785.1. Classification (NCBI taxonomy): domain Eukaryota; kingdom Viridiplantae; phylum Streptophyta; class Zygnematophyceae; order Desmidiales; family Peniaceae; genus Penium; species Penium margaritaceum. The sequence goes on from SZWC01002259.1 coordinate 5,231, forward strand.
AGGGCTCCGCCTCACGGACTGAGGAGAAGGAGAGTGGCGGTAAAGGGCCGCGCTCTCAACCGGAGAAAAACGCGCTCCGGGCTACAGAGGCGGTGAACCGGGGCCACAAGGAGGGCACAAAAGGTGCCGTCAAGTCTCAAGAGGAGGCGTCGGTGGCGGCTCGGAGGACCACGCAGCAGATTAAGGACGCCGTGAGGGCAGGTCCTCAAAGTGAGCCAAGGCAGCTCGGTGCAGCAGCGGACCGGGACCTAGAGCACCGCGCGACGGAAGGCCGGGCAGTGGGTGCACCGCAACAAAAGTGGGCGGAGGTAGTCCGGAGGGCTGTGCAACAAGGGGAGAGCGGCAGCAAGTGGATGAGCTCTCCATCGGAGCAAAACATGCTTCGAGCGGCGAAGCAAAGGACCAAGCCGCAAGGTGCGGTCAAGGCGTTGGTGGCTCCAAGTCCTCAAGGAGGAGGAAAAGTACTCAAGGGGTATGGAACGGAGGATGCGACGTGCAGGCTGGCATCTCTGGAATCTGCAAATGAGACAGATGAACCATGCAACATGCATAGGTTGGGAGAAAGGAGTGGGATCTCCGGTTCTCCAACTTCTCCCAAAGAGGGGGAGACTGTGCATGAGGAGTGCGGCGAGGGAGCCGAGACCAAAGGGCAGGCACCGGAAGCCCTCCCCAAGGGAGAGAGGCATGCACGTTTGGGACGTGCAGCAAGACAGCGGCAGCAGCGTAGGCGGCGGCTTAAGGAGCAGTCGCAGCAGCAGCACCACGGATCCCGCGAGGCTGGTTGCAACAAAGGGCAAGCCAAAGCTGGCAGTGCAGGCGGCAACATCTTGGTCAAAACGGCACGCGAAGGCGGTGTCATCAAGGGCCAAGATCAGCACCAAGGAAGCACTACAGCAAGGTGGGGGAGGTGTGCAGCACGCTGGGCCAAGTTTGCAAGGTGCCAAGGGTGCTAAAAACACAATAATACCTAAGGCAAACTCGGAGGCGCTTGAGGACTCAAAAGGGAGTCCAAGGTCTCTGAAGAGGGGGGAGGACTCCGCAAAGGGTTGCGTGTCTCCCATGTGAGAGGGAGCAGTCCAGCAAGGAGACAAGTACTCCCAGGTCATCTCAGGGAGGTGGCCGACTGCCACGGCAAGCAGCAATACCAAGACAACAAGGGTCACAAGGCAGGCCATGAGGGTGCTGCCAAGTCCCGTACGGGGGCACAAGTGACGATAGCGTGGAGCAAGGCATCCCCCGCTATGTGTTGTGATTGGTGGAGGGCAGCTAAGGAGAGTTAGCTGGCCAGTGGCAGCTTGGCCAGGCAGCAGAGCATGGCAGATGTTCAAGGACAGGGCATCAAGGCTGCGATGCAAGGGGGAGATTGTTGACATGGTATGCCCCTTGCCATGAGTGCCGTTGATCGTACTCCCTGGTTCGACCACTGAGGAGTGGTCAAACACCTGATCTGACTTTAGATTTGGATTCCTTGGATGTTTCCATGCAGGATCGAGCTTTGAATCGCTCAATTTGAGTGAGTATTCAGAAAGTTAGCCTAGCCCAGAAAACGGGTGTTGGGCGTGTGGAATCTGGTACCCGCCATAGGTGGCAGGATAATCCACCGCCAGTGATCCCAGTTCGTCTCCAATGGACTCCAAAGGCACATAGGCCATGAAGGAATGAATGTGGATGGTCCCCCGGACCAAGGCATGCCCCTCCCCACGTTGGGATGACAGGAAGGGCGCTTCGACAGGCCACCGTCGAAGCGCCTCCCGTCACTCCCGTTCGTGGGCATGGTGGGCGGCTCGGCTCCACCAAGGGTTACTTCGACGGCCGTAGCAGGGGCTCTACTGCTCCGATTTGGGCGTACTTGGATGCATTGGAAAGCTAAGATCACAGGATATAAGAATGTGATGTAATCTCACTATGCTAAGTAACAAAAACGTGTTTCGATTCAGATCTACTGAATGCGACGTGTTCTGTCCACTCACATCCGTGATCCTTGTGCTCCACACTCTTCACCATTGGTGTCCATTGGCTGCCCAAACCTTGGTAGCGTGAACCAGTGAGAGCTAGGCATCCTTGAGGGTGCCTCCACACCCACTAGAGCCAACACACAATTCCGAAACAATGTTCCTGGTGAAGCTGGAGAATCCGCCTCCTGTGGTCACGCACGATCTCCATCCCAAGGAATATAGCTCCAGAACCGAGTTCCTTCATCCTCTAGAGGGTCTAGACAACCGCCTTAGCCTCCTTCATGGCCTCTGTCATGGGAGACATGATCAGAAAGTTGTGGACATAGACAAGGATTGTAGTAAAGTTTTCCAGTTTCCATCGAATGAATAAGGAGGGATCGGCATCACTCCGCATATAGTCAGCGCGTGTGATGGTACCGGTGATCTCCTCGGTCGAGCACCGAGGGGACTACTTCAGGTCGTACAAGGTCTTGCGTAAGCGCCATACCTTGTCACCAACATTAAGGCCAGTTGGCTTGACTATGTACATTTCCACCGCAAGTGAACGGTGGAGGAATTTGTTGATCACATCCATATGTTGGAGTTTTCAATTGTGTTGGGTAGCAATGCCAAACGAAGCACGAGCAGTGGTCATGCGGTCAACAGAGGCAAAGATGTCTGGTGAGTTCACACCCTCAACTTGGCAAAACTCCTTTACCATCAGGCGGGCCTTTTAGCAATCCAGGGGGCCATCTGGCTTCACCTTTTTGCGAAGTACCCACTTGGCCTTGATTGCCTTCAACCGTGGGGGGAAATTGACAAGCTCGTCGTCACCATGATGTGGGATGGCTTTGAGCTCAGCCGGGCATGCAGCACGCCATTCGACTACATCGTCAGTAAAGAGAGTCTCCTTCACCGTGCCTTGTTGAGGTGCAACTAAAGGGGAGCTTTGAGTGGCAAGAGCGTAACTGCCGGAGGGTGGCTCCACTTTGACAAGTCTTGCTGTTGCGTGGCAATCCACTGTGAACTCGAGTGATACGCGCTCATGGCCAACGCAACACGCCGGTGCATCTCAGTGTGGTCGCCTAGACACTAAGATCAGGGGCCTTCTTGTCATGCTCACCACTCTAGATACTCCAAGTGGAGCAGGTGGAACCGGCAGCCCAACCCTGCATTCTTCGGACCCGTCAATGCAGCCGACCACCAGGCTCCCGCAAGAATACTGAGACTAAGCTGTCCGTTGAAGATGCATTCGCGATCGGAAAGATCATGGGAGCATGATCGGGTGCACAAAATAGCATAGGGTAAGGTGCTTGGACAGTGCAGGGTCAATTGCAGTCGGGTGTTTGGACGATGCAGGGTCAGTTGCACTACGCGCCGTAAGGTCGGGTGCACTTGGGACCACGGGAGCAAGGTGTGATGCACTAGACGGTGCAAGGTTGGGTGCACTGGACGGCGCAGAGTCATGTGTACGGAGAACCACGGGAGCAGAGTCGGGTGCATTGTATGGGGCAGGGTTAGGTGCACTGGAAGGTGCATCTGAAGCACATGGGTAGGTGCACCGGGCGGTGCAAAATCAGGTGCATGTAAAGGCGCATGGGGGCCCGCAGAAGCAGGCTGGGCCACGGGAACCACCGCCATGTTTTCTGGGCCGTCCTCAGCCGGTGACCAGGACGCAGGTGTGGGAACCCGAACGGATCCATCGGGAGCTCCGGGTCGAGAACCCTCCCCACTCCGTCGGGAGCTCCAGGTCAAGAACCATCCTCCCTCTGTCACGAACCCATGCAAGAAGGGATGTGGTCAGCAACCAACGATGAGATGTTGGAGAGGTCGCGGTAGGTCAGTGCCTTAAAGAAGAAGGTGTCGCAAGACATGACAACACGATGACGCGTAAGATCCTAGAAGCATCTGGCCTTTGTCTGTAGGGGGACACGAAGGAAGGCACACATGCAGCCCCACAGGGAGACCTTGGAGCCCTGCTGGCCCTCACGCTTACCAGGCATAGGCAAACAAGCCCCACATGCAAGCTAGGCGAAGGTCTGCCCGATGACCGAACTAGAGCTTACATTATGTGACATGGTCCTGCACGGGACTGTGCGGGAGGTGGTTCCAGACCCACGTCATGTACGTAAAGCCCTCAAAGGGAGGGCAGCAATGAAACAGCATGGTGCAAACCGCATCCTCCATGGTGTTGTTCTAGTGCTCAGACAGGCCGTTCTGCTGAGGAGTAACAAGAGCAAAGACTTCGTGAAAGACATCTCGCTCAACGAAGAAGGCATCAATCTCATAGAGGAACTAACCTCCACGGTCTGAGTGGAATGTGTGGAGGGTGTGCCGCAACTGACCCTCAACCATGACGCGCAACAGACGGACAGCTAGAGCTGCATTGCTCTTATGGTGGAGACTGCTGACCTACTGCATAGGGTGATTTCGTCGATGAGGGTGAGGACATAACGCTTTTGATTGGGGAGGACATCGATAGGAAGGGGGCTGAGTCGGTCAGAGTGGACCAGCTCCATCTAGTGCCTTGTCCAGGAGGCGGAGTTAGTGTAAGAAAGGCGATGCATCTTACCTTGGATGCGAAAGATGCTATCAATCATGGACAGCTTCACGAAGGAAGTCGCGAAGGCGGGCTACGTCCAAATTAGCTTGTACACATTGTACGAGCTCAGGTGCCAGAGGTGGTGATGAAACAAGTGGTAGTGCTCTAGGGAGAGCATACTAATCACAAACACGTGTGTAGAAGAGGAAAGGGAAGGAGGCATGAAGGAAGGGTAGCAAGCGAAGCGGTATAGTTCATGAACGACACACGCACAGTGAAAAACGTCATGAGGATCACAGGTGGAAATGATTGCGACGTTAATACAATGCTCAAGCAAGAGACCCATCTAAGTGTAAGCACGAACAGACAATAGTCTGAGCTCTAGAGCACGAATGTAGACCAGGTCACACATGTGCAGGCGGCCAGACAGACCATCAAAGCATTCTATCCCAACGCTCTGGACTGGCAAGGACTGACCAGATCCCATGCGTACTATCATAACAAACCGAACACAATGGAGGAAAAAGAAGTCGGCTCATCCAAATATAATGTGGTTAGTGGCACTGGAATCAATGATCCCAGTACCACTCATCTCACGACCTGTCTTCGACACCAGTTTACAAGCCTTGGACTCACCAAAGGCTTGTAAATTTCACGACCTGTCATCCAAACATAATGTGGTTAGTGGCACCGGAATCATGATGATTGGATGTGGTTAGTGACGAGCTGTCATCCAAACATAATGTGGTTAGTGGCACCGGAATCAATTTTGAACAATCCACAGCTGCTCGACGCTCAGCACAAACAACAAAATCACATCAGACAGCATGAATCTTGGACTCATGCAACCGCTTCGTGCAGTTAGGCTTGAAGTCATCACAAACAGTCAAAGCTCCCCCACACATCATCATCATGGGCCACAAGCGCAATAGAACAAACAGACCGCGGACTGTTGGGCTGTGTCAACATACTCACACCTCCCTCAGTGCAAAGCACAAGAAGGTGAAAAGGATGTGTGACGATGCACTCACGTGGGTCTGCAACATCAGTGTCACCAGAGGCAGGTGGAGGATCACCTATTGTCATGGTTGCATGCCCAGTATATGTGGTCCTTAAGGCAACAGCCTGCTGTATATGCCTGGCGTGAAGGCCTCACATGATTCGCGTCCTTGAGGGGGTGTGTATTCCCAGTATAGCGATGTATACCTCCATGGTTGTACTAGTGGACTGAGCATCCACTGCTAGTACCGAGCTGTTGCAGACCCATGAGTTGTTACTATTGTTGTTGCCCCTTACCACAGCTTCATTTGCCCTTCTTCCCTTATGCAGTGGTGGCCACGCACTGGGAGGATGGCGGCGGAGAGGAGGGTAAGGACGAGGCACTGTAGAGAGAAGGGGTCGTCGGTGAGGTGGTCCTTGCAATAACCAGTACACTTGCTTTGTGGGCCTGGGCCACCTCACCTACGCTCTTCCGTCCCAGGTAATACTGATGGGCCCAAGGTAGCAATTTCAAGGAATCCGAAAGCTAGGTGAGAATGACATCATTGAAGTAGGTGAAAATGTCAACAAAATCCATGTGGGTCCCGACCACGATAGTGTGCAAGGCCCTCTTCTCGGAGTCACCGATGGCGCCGAGGCGGGTGATGATCCGCATGGCTCACGTCCAGTAGGCTCTCATCGACTCAAAGGGACCCTGCCAAAGCTCAACTCCCAGAGGTGCGCCGTCATCCTTGCATGGGTCTTGGATGACAGCAGGGTCAAGACCAACTCCCAGCCGCGGTGGAGGTCTTCTCTGGTGCCCGTACGAAGGGGCCCCCAGGCATGGGCAAAGTCGCCAAAAACGTCTTGAGGCCCAACATAGGGCAAGCCGCCTATGGCTCTTGTTGCAAACCTTACCTGATGGGGGTCGGCCATCTAATGCTGACTCAAGGAATATAGACAAACGCCCTCCACATCAACCCACACCTGGAAGAGGGTCTCCTATGATTCGATTGCAATGTTGCTATCGGAGTGTGGTGGTGGATCTCTAAATCCTTCGACGGCCCATCGGTAGGAAGGGCGACCTTAGGGGTACGCTCCAACGTACGGGGAATGAGAAGCTACCAGAAGGAAATGCGTACAGGGAGAGGTGTGCATTGAGAATGAAGGCGCAGGCAAGTCACAATCTTGCACAGGAGTGGTCCATTGACGCAACTAGAGAGTCGATGGCCTAGGAGCAAAGACTCGATGTCTTAGCCACAGAGCCAAAGCCAGAAGGAGCAGTCAAACCCTTCTTCTTCTCGTTGTCAGACGCCATCTGGGCCACTCAGTAGGGGGAAACGCAATTCTGGTCAGATTGATAGTCTGACTGTGTTTCTTGAGGGCTCATGATGCCTAGAACGTTTGGCATCCAGGTCAAGAAAACTGGCTGATTAAGTGATGACGTGAGCATAGAGGATGCTTACATGAGCAATGCAACTCTGACATCAGCATACCAGGTGCTAACATCAGCACGCTAGGTGTAGGACATCAGTAGTTGTAACGTACCTCTTGACACCCTTTAGGCACCTCTCTACGTCCCTAACAACCTTTCCTTCCCAAACATGACCAATTACCTCACCTATGAAACTGTGTATCAAAAAGTGTATCGGGAATTGAAGTACCTAGTGAACACGGACGGTTTAAATAAAACTACTAAATACCACATAGATCCCATTACAATGCTCATTTTGTACAAGGAATGTACATGTGGGATTTGCTTCCACGCATTCATGTGCATATTTTGCAAAACATAATTGCCTGGAAGAATACACTCGTTGATCCACTAATCAACAAGTGTGCAAATTTGATTTCATTAACCATAATTCTTCCCTCCCTGTTCTTTATTGGTTTTATGGGGATACCCTTGCCCACATGGGAGGGAAACCTCACAGCTGGCGAAAGTGAGGTGCTCAACTATTTAGAGAAGGACAACAGCCTCTATTGTCATGCTGCTTCCCGGTGGCTGTTGCACAACTGCTAGTCAGGCAGCTAAGCCGTTGGCCGTTACACGAGTTGCGTAGCTGACTGTTGCACAGCCGATGACTTCGCAGCTTCTGCGAACAACAGCTGTCCACACCACTACGGTCAGTAGTATTGCTATGGTCGACGTTTTAGCAGTTGCTCCTCTTGCGCAGCTAAAGGTTGCAGCTTCAGCCATTGAAATTGTTATGCTCCATCTGCTACCTCTACATTGGTAGTGGTTGCGTCTGTGGCTACGGCTACTCCTGCTGCTGCTACTATTGCTATTGCTACATCTTTTGGTTGTGACTACTACTATTGCGGCCACTGGTTACGGTTTCTACTGTTGCTGCTGGCTATGAATTCCATTGTGGGTGTAGCTAGGGCTATTATGGTGCTTGTTTCTGCAGCTGCTGCTTTCACACTAGCTTCTACTACTGCTATTGCTGCCCTAGGTCAGATAGGTTTACAACGGGTGGAGAACGTCGGCTCTTGCATCACTAGTGGTGTAACTGGTGTGGTACGTTCTCCCATGACAGTGGCAGCGGTGGTGACTCCCATTTCCGCCGCTGATGCATCTTTGATGTGCAACTCTACTAGTGATGCCGCACTGTTGTGATACCATGAGAAACTACTAGGAAACCTCCCATCGTTGTTCTTGTTGAAGAGTCAACGTTATCCAGTCAGTGATGAGCTAGCACATAAGGCGAGTGGAGAAACAACAAGGATTCGGCTGGGCCAGATGCTCAGAGTCTCATAAGCAGAATAGCTTCAATATGCACATAGAATCCAAAACACACAAGCACACAATACAAATAGATGCCGGCGCCCACGTTGGGTAACGCACGGCTGAAAACCAATTCTTTGGCTAGGACTCTAAGCATAGGCGTCCAAACAATGCACGGTCTTAACCTAAAGATGCATAATGTTGAGCCGGACACTATGCTAGGTCACATGCATGGGTCCGGAATCTAGCAGTAGAAAGACAAGGCCAAAACATGCAAAAGGGCGCATGGCAAATCATTAGGAAAAAACAAAAGAACATTTCAGCAAGAATCCAGTACGCTGCGGTGGTTTTTTGGCAGCAGCAAATGTGTGGACGACCTCTAGACGATCCGCCTGCTCAGACTGGGTCGGCGTCAAGTATCTGCAGGGGTATGTAAATGGCCCAGATGTCAAGGAGAGCTGTACAAGGCAGACAAGGATGGTTCACATCACAACAAGAGCTACTGAATTGCATGACTTTTTCATGCCTACAGTCTCTAGGAGATATGTTACGGAACATGGTATTGTGTAGAGAGAGAGGAACTTGGCAATTTAGTACGGTAAAACATACATGAAAGAAAAACTGAGTAGAATTTCGAAGAGTGAAATGACACTTGTTTCTTTGCCGAATACTAGAGGCACAACATAATACATCTCTTCATAATGCAACCCTCAGCATCGTGTCGTCGCGTTTGGTGTCCATGATCCTCTTATCGGGTCTCAATCCTTTACAGCCTATGATGCATTTTGTATGTAACCTGAGTTTTTTCTAGCTTGCTTGAGCTTTACATGGTCAAGATGTCATGTGGGGAGTAAATGTCTACTTGGTAATTGTGTATGCCACTGTTTTGTGTTTCATGCCTTCGAACGTCTTGAGGGGCTAGTGCGCATACTTCACTGAGTGGGGCGGCAATAAATTATATGCCAAGGACAAGAATCAAGGAGAAATTTATACCTTGATTAATGTAGAAGTTTAAGAAACATAAGGGTGTGAACCGAGTAGGTGGTGAGATAGGATAGATAGAACTATAAAAATATGGCCTATCATGTTTTGCTGGAGACACTTTTTGAAGTTCTTTAAATGATTGTCCATAAGTTGAAACTTACATCAATGGACTCGAGATCAAAGAGGCCGCTCTAAGAAATTTTCTTTCTAGGAATTGGTTTATCCTATTAGGGAACCTCATTTATCTTGTTTCCACTGCTTTGGAAAACAATGCATAAAAATTTGGGCGAGTATATCCGCGGCGACGACTTGACCTATCGCAACAATACGAGGCGACGATAAAAAGGGGCACCAATCGCAAGTGCCGTCCAAAAATTTTTATTTCCATTTGTGACAATTTGTGATTGTGAATGTTTTGATCCGCGAGCATGTCTTGCGGACTTGTACTCATACTTAAAACTGTGGTTTAATGATCTATGTTGCAGGGGACGACGACTATCACAATCATGAGTTTTTTAAAAAAAATCCTTTGTTCAAAAACTTCATTCCATGAGTTTACATCGCGGCGTACCTATGTACCACGTCTAAATACGGCCTTGGTTAGTCAACGTACCTTATGGCAAGTGGACAATGTTATGATTAAACTGAAGGTTGCTCCTTTTTTGCTGTTGGGAATTCAAATCTAAGCGCGTCACATGAGTAAGAATTATTTTCTGTTGCAAACTTAGATTCTATGCAGGGGCGCACACTTTCGCTAAGGGCATGAGGACTGGACTTAATGGCACAACAATTCGGCTATCAAAACTTGCCAAGTAGGAGTACCGCTTCATGAACTGAAATCAGATAGGAGCCTCCGCCAGCCTAGAACTCCAGGTGGGTACTAGATATTGACATAAAAAACAACCTACCACTATGCCTAAGGATAGTAGGTGAACATTGAAGTTTTTGCTGAATTTCACCGATAAAATAATTTTATCGAAAGAAAAATTCATCTCAAAACATATCTGAATAATACATAAAAATTCACTGTAAACTATGTGCTCTTCTATCCAACTTACAAATAACATGATTGTTGAAATGGTTTCATGTAGCGTTTGAGCCGTGTATAGTGTCTGAAATTATTTTTAAATGAATTCAATGGCCATGAAATGAAATTTTACGACATTTACTTGTGATACCGTCTTCATTTTCTCATTCCATGAGTTTGGATCTTGACGTTAATGTAGGAGCCCCGTATGCCTCAGCCTGGTGCCATCACTGGCCTAAAACTTGATTCCATCGATGAGTCCGAGGTCGAACCGTGGGATGTTGAATTGTGATGCGAAGGCTTTCGTAGCCGGTCGCTGAGTGGCTGATCGGCCGGCGCAACCCTTCGCAAACGAAGAGACAAATCTTTTTGACCAATGTGAAGTGGTCCTTCTTGCAAGCGCCAAGTCCTTTCAGAAGCCACTGCTGTTCGCAAGGGGCAGGCCGCGGCGGCGTACCCGCTTCGCGACCCGCGTCGCGCTGTCGCGCGGGCATTGGGGCCGTGGCTGGGAATGGGGATACATGAGCAAGGCGGACAATCGTGAAGCAAGTGCCTTGCCGGCCAGGAGCGCTAGCGGCCAGAAATTTCCGGGCGCAATAGGCAGGGTCAGCTGTCACGATTGTCGCGAGGCGATGAAGAAGCAGCACGGGAAACTTGGCGAAGGATCGGTGCCAGTTGGACCAATGATGCATGTTATCATTGCGCATCTTCAGCAACGTAAATATTCGTCCGAAAAAAATGCAACCACCGAATATCGTTGTACGGAGAAGCCCTTCGTTACTTGCGGCGGACAAGAGGGAAAGCACGGAAAATTTTTTCGTGGTTTGGGGGACATGCAAGAAGTGCAGCAACAACCCATGATGCAAGTGAGAATCATGCCATACATTCGAGTTTGAAAGTGAAGGGTGATACGTTTTACATTGAACCGAATAGGTTCAGCGACTTCCGGTGGTGTAAAGTNACAAAGACCAGTGATTTCTGCAAAGACGCCCCCTTCCTTCCAAGCCAGATGCATGACGAAACGGTGCATGCACGACGACAAGGTTGTAATACCTAGTTGTTTGCCACGACGCATAGTTTCTGTGACGACGACAAAGTTCCATGGAGACGCCATATTTTCCTTTGACACGTCAACACGGCGTAAACCGTTTCTGCTAAGACGAAGTCAATGCTGCGCCGACGATAGAATGCCTGCACCAGGTTCATACATTCCGCTGCGACGACGCGTTGTGAAGGTATGTATCCGCGGAGACGTCCTAGATCTGCAACGACGAGGCGTCTCCGCCAAGACATGACATCGTCACAAATCATACCATCCCATCCCATCAATTGTCTGCTGCGACGTCGCAGTGTCACGAAGACGACGCGCTTCCATAAGAAAAGCATTATTCCGCAAAGACACGTTCTGCCACGACGACAAATCTCCGCGCCGACGACGTACTTCCGCGTAGACTGCATTTTTCCATCCGTAGCATCAACAACGCAAACACAATGCATGAACTTTTCCTCGTCATCGTTGCCATCGCAGCAAAAGCACATCCACCATGACGATAGCGCTTCCACTAGGACAACGTCATGCTGCTTCGATGACAGATGATCCGCGCCGACGACACGCTTCCAGGAAGACAGCGTTTTGGAACACAACTATATTCCACGAAGACAACAGAGTTCTGCAAAGACGACACGGCTCCGCAAAGGCGACGCTTTTGCATATCTTATGTCGTCTGCACGGAGATATTCCATTGTCTGCTGCGAAGGTTCAGCCCATCAATTGTCTGCTGCGACGTCGCAGTGTCACGAAGACGACGCGCTTCCAGTAGGAAAGCATTATTCCGCAAAGACACGTTCCGCCACGACGACCAATTTCCGCGCCGACGACGTACTTCCGCGTAGACTGCATTTTTCTATCCATAGCATCAACAACGCGAACACAATGCATGAACTTTTCCTCGTCATCGTTGCCATCGCAGCGAAAGCACATCCACCAGGACGATAGCGCTTCCACTACGACAACGTCATGCTGGATCGATGACAGATGATCCGCGCCGACGACAAGCTTCCAGTAAGACAGCGTTTTGGAACACAACGATATTCCACGAAGACGACCGAATTCTGCAAGGACGACACGGCTCCGCGAAGGCGACGCTTTTGCATATCTTATGTCGTCTGCACGGAGATACCCCATTGTATGCTGCGAAGGTTCAGCCCATCAATTGTCTGCATCGACGTCGCAGTGTCACGAAGACGACGCGCTTCCAGTAGGAAAGCATTATTCCGCAAAGACACGTTCTGCCACGACGACAAATTTCCCCGCCGACGACGTACTTCCGCGTAGACTGCATTTTTCTATCCGTAGCATCAACAACGCGAACACAATGCATGAACTTTTGCTCGTCATCGTTGCCATCGCAGCGAAAGCACATCCACAAGGACGATAGCGCTTCCACTACGTCAACGTCATGCTGCTTCGATGACAGATGATCCGCGCCGACGACACGCTTCCAGTAAGACAGCGTTCTGGAACACAACGATATTCCACGAAGACGACCGAGTTCTGCAAGGACGACACGGCTCCGCGAAGGAGACGCTTTTGCATATCTTATGTCGTCTGCACGGAGATACTCCATTGTCTGCTGCGAAGGTTCAGCCCATCAGTTATCTCTTTCGACGTCGCAGTGTCACGAAGACGACGCGCTTCCAGAAGGACAGCATTTTTACGCAACAAGACGTTCCGCCAAGATGATTAAATTCCGCCAAGACGACGCGCTTCCACACAGACGGCCTTTTTCGATCCAAAGCATCAACAACGCGAACAGGATCCATGAACTTTTCCGCGTCATTGGTGTCGTCGCTGCGAAAGCACATCCACCAAGACGGTAGCGCTTCCGCTACGACAACGCTATGCTGCATCGACTGTGCGACTCCGCTGGGTTGCCTGTTTTCGAATGTAACAGATGTCTTTCGGGACAATGTGCTACACAGCAGTTCCGCGAAGACGAGTCCTAACCGTCAGAGCGGTACCGCGCTCAAGGACTCAGTCCGCACAGGTTATTTCCGTACTCGCCTGTGTTAGTTCTTTAGTCTGCGCCATTCTTTGAACTCGAGTTTTCGCTCCAAGCACGCTCAGGCGTGCTTGCACTTAGTCGTAGCCATGTTTCAGCAGTCAACAACATCGGCTTTCTCTTCTCAGAAGGCTGACGCCGACCGCGGTAGCTCTGCAGGAAGCCAAGTCCCTCAGCCGAACGCGACTTTTTTCCCGACTTTCCCGGAGCAGTCTTTCCCGGCGAATAGCGCCGTGTACTCGCAGTTCTCCGTTCCACCTCCGCCGAGCACATTAGATTCACGCCAGCAGTTCGGTGCTGCCCCGCCGCCCCCGTTCGCGGTGACTCCTCAGGTCGCCGCGTCCCTGTTGAACTCCTACCTTCGGTCGACTGCAGTGCCAGTGAATGCTGCCGCAGCATTCTGTCCGCCAGTTCTTGGAACGCAGTAGAACGTTCCCGGTAGTCTACCAGTTCCGTCGAGCTCGCAGCAGAATGCTTCCGCCGGTGGCCAGCAGGGGCAATTTTCGCGCGGACAGCCGGCCCAGCGCCCCCAACTGAACTTGAGCGACGACTTTGTGGACCCCAGTCTCAGTAAGTGAATATGAATGTTTCGTTTTTAAACACTGACCGTAGGAAAAGATGCCGTCTAACGTAAACTAATGTGCAATTTGCAGACTTGAGCCAGTTGGCTACTGAAGCTGATGTCTGGGTACGGAAGCATCAAGGAAAATCCTTTTGCATTGGTTACGCTCGCTGGAGAAGCGCGAAGAAATTTCTGCTGTTTCTGAACTGTGGTGAAAACTCCGGAACGTGGACGGACATGCTGAAGTTTGAGAGGGTCAGTCCGTCAACTCTTTGGCTGTTGAAACAAGTCCGCCGAGCACAGCATCTCATTCGAGGTGC